>JAAGKR010002521.1:25000-92426 GCA_011419295.1 Clarias macrocephalus | reverse complement strand
TTTTTTTTTCTTCTTCCTTGAACATTAGAGCTGCGCAATTAATAAAAAAAAATCTTAATTTGCAACAGAGAATTATACTAGAAGTGTGTTAAGGTTTTTTGTGACATTTACTTTATGCTGATTAATTTATATTATTAATTTAATGTTCAACGACTTTTAAGTTAGTTAGAGTAAGACTTTTAAAATAAGAAAAAGCAGCTATTTTGTAACAAGAGTGGATCAAATCCTGTGTAGACATCAGGTTTTATTTATTTATTTATGTTTTGAAACTTGATTGCAATAAATGTTTCGGTTGAAAAATGAAAATTGTGATCAGTTCGAGTGGAGGAAAATCTTGCTAGAATCGTGCGGTCCTAGTGAACACAGTGACCTTATAGCACATAGCAGTATTACTTGTGCGTGTAAATCTTTTGTTACTCCCCGCTCACTCCGTAGGTTCACTAGATAGACGCCTTCCCTTCTGCAGGTGTGCAATGGGGTGGGCCCACAGGAAACGGGCACGACTGGATAAAAATCAACGTTAATGGATCTCAGGCTTTAGCCAACGATATAAAAACAAGGTGGGGTGTTTAGCTCGTGGCCCTGGAGGCCTACGGGGCAGAGTTGTGCGGCGGACGCTTAAAATGTGAAGTCGCATGTGAGCGGGTCGATGTAACGCCCCAGGGACTTCAAAGGCCATAGGACTGAACGCTGGTGTTTGATCTCCTAGTCAAGGATAGCCGCAAAAAGACTGCTCGAGCTACCGCAGGGCTTTCGCTAAAGAGCCAGCCTTCGGGATCCTGCCGCCAAAGAGCGGCGGAGAAAGGCCGCCGGACGTCATAAGGAACTCCCGCACCCAAAACAGAGCTGGGAGGGACCGGTTGCCCAAGGAGTTGCTTAGGGAGCATGCAGGAGCCTCTGTCCACCGCCATCACTCGCCAGCCTCGTGCCAGCATGCCAGCTGGGCACTGTCTCCAGTCCTGCACGTCCTCCGGCTCCTCCCTCCTCAAACCCTCGTCTTCCCTGTTTTTTTTTCTAAATAAAATTTCCCTCTTCCTTAACATCTCGTCTGTGGTGCAGCTCAAACCCATTACATGTGTGAGATGATTCTTCTTTTTTTTTTTTTTCTTTCTTTTCTCAAAGCAACAGCTTTGCTAAACAAAAAATCCAGAAATATGATCTTCAATCTTCTCCATAACACCCCTGACCACTCACCCAATTTTAGCTGGCAGTCCGTGAACCGAGCCTCGTCTCCCTGCCCTGCCGCTGTCTCTTCCTCGCATGGCTCTGTCCTGACGCTGCCTGGGTGTGACTCGACTAAACACTGTCCCTCTGTGCTTTACTTTTGCGTCAGTTGCGGAACGCTTGAGCCTTTTATTATGATAAACAAGGTTCTGGTCAAAATAGGCTCTTGACTGACAACTTGTGGTGTGTGTGTGTGTGTGTGTGTGTGTGTGTGTGTGTGTGTGTGTGTGTGTGTAAAAAAAAAAAAAAAAAAAAAGTGTGTTTAGTGACTTGATTATTTGAAAACTCACAGCGACGTGCATGGATGTGTCCTACTGATGTCTTTCACTGCGATCACATTTCAGTGTTTTTTTTTTTGTTTGTTTTTTTTCCCGCCTTCCCTCACTGTAGTTAGGGATAATGGAGGCTCTGTGTGTGTTTTTCATTCCATGTTCAATGTTTAATTCACAGGCTCGCTTAGACCTGCACTTTGGCGTCCCATTGTGTCTCTCTCTCTCTTCCCATTGACTTATTTGCAATACAACGAGTCCAATTGTTTTACCGCCTTTTCTGGAAAGTTTCCCGAGTGTGGCATGGAAGAAATGGAGGGGGGAGGGGGGGGGGTGCGAAAGAGAGGTTCTGAAAGTGTGCATAAGTTCCCCCCCCCTCCTTTCTTTTTGTTTTATTTAATAGTTTTCCTGCAAACTGCCGGGCGAGAGTGTGGGTTGAGGCTCCCAAACGGAAATGACTACCTACATAATGACTGTTCATTACATGACCTTGAATTGTCTAGCTCGTTTTTTTTTTTCCCTCTCTTTCTTGAGAAAGAAAAAAAAAAAAAAAAACTTTGTCTCTGAATGGTGCTTGTGTCCTGCACCGCGCTCCCGGGAGAAGGAAGTGTCCCGCAGCGTGAGGTCTTCAACGTCCTTCCTGCTCCTTACCGAGTTCATGTTGTACTCCAGGTTTAAGCTTTGATGAGTCACTGTTGTGGGCACATCTGTCATCACTGGGTTCAATTGCTAACGTGTGTGTGTATTAGAGAGTGTGTGAGCTCATCCTCTTTAAGTCTGATCAGGTAAATCCTTCCATAATCTCCTGTGGACTTTTGTGATGCGATTTGCTAGAGCTCTTTCTCTCTCGCGTGTATGCACACACACACACACACACACACACACACACACACACACACACACACACACACACACACAGTAAATGAGGAATGATCTGAGAAACAGCCAGGAGTGCCTGGGGAAACTTGTAGTTTTTAAATAGTTGCATTTGTTAATAATATTGGAGCAGCATGCCTCAGTGACGATAAGTAAGTTCATACAAAATCTTTTTAAATCTATGCAAGCACATTTTTTTTCATCCTGAATCAGATCATTTATGTTAACATTTTGAATCACGGTGTGTGCTTTATACCAGATGCCAAAGTCAGATTAATCAACGTGAAATAAACCATGCTTCTTTACAGTATAATCCTACAGTGCATACAGCGTTTCTCTTTTCTTTTCTTCTTCTTTTTCTTCTTTTTTTTTTTCTAGAGGATGCAATGTAAAACTTTAGGAAATGTTTGCTCTACTGCGGCTTAATCGAAAACACCTGTACACCAGATGCTTTCTGCTTTGACTCGCACCTTGATTAACGCACACACGTTTTGAGTGAGAGAGAAATTGTCCAAAATCAGAAGTGGGTAGTAACGTGTTACATTTACTCCGTTACATTTACTTGAGTAACTTTTTGGGGAGAAAAATTACTTCTATGAGTAGTTTTAATAGTTCACCATACTTTTTACTTTTACTTGAGAAGATTTGTGAAGAAGAAACGCTACTCTTACTCCGCTACATTCAGCTACACTCGACTCGTTACTTTTCTAATCGTTTATTGTAAACATGCAGCCGGAGGATCAACCGCATGACTGTTTGACCAATCAGACGTAGCAACAATAGTCACATGACTCCGTTTGACCAATCAGGTCAGGAATAGTGGGGGGGGGGGGAGAAAACCTTGTGTATATGTATATAGTTATTACAATTTCTAAAAAATAAAAAAAATTAGACATTGCTTTTTGACAATACTTTTTTTTACTCTTATTTGAGTAATATTTTGGATAATCCTTTTTACTTCTAATTGAGTATTATTATTTTGAAGTACATTTTTAAAGTACTCTTACTTGTGTCATTTTTTTTTTGACTACTCTACCCACCTCTGTCAAAAATAGAGCAAATCGACAGTGTGCGCTTTTAATCGACACGAGCCCTTAAAGCACATGTATATGAACATGAGTAACATTCAATCCTAATCCATAGGGTTTAAGATGATGTTACAGCTATAACAGCTTCAAATCTTCTCAGAAGTCTTTCCACAAGGTTCAGGAGTGTGTTTATGGGCATTTTTGACCATTTATCCAGAAGCGCAGTCATGATGACTTTTGTTCTACCTGACGTGTGAAAACCCAAATGCATAGTTTGAAGTCACTTTTTTTGTGTGTGTGTGATTGATCCATGCTGTTTTGCCAACATGCATCTGTGCCGCTTGGGTGTTTAAAGGTTTTAACGCATGTTGATCTGTCTGTGCTTCTCAGAATTCCCAGGTGGTGTAAGCTGCTGTTTTGTTTCTGTTTCCTGCAGAAGGGATTCCTCAGGTATTTTACTTCGGGCCATGCGGGAAGTACAACGCCATGGTCCTGGAGCTCCTCGGCCCCAGCCTGGAGGATCTGTTCGACCTCTGCGACCGTACTTTCTCCCTGAAGACCGTCCTCATGATAGCCATACAGCTGGTGAGTCTGTGGATCACTGAGGCACAGAGACGGGAATTTAGTTAAGTTCAGATTCAAACTGTGGATGTTTTTGATTCATTTCTGAAATGAACTAATATCTTACTGTTAATCATCACACTTCTACACATTAATGTTTTGATATAATTTTTATTACATAAATATTTCGACCACTTATTAACCACTACTATGGGTTGTTACCATGGTAACTGTTTTAATCTCCATGTTATCTTAACTGCTCGGGCGCTTTATTAAAAAAAAAAAAAAAAAAACGGAAATTTTCTTTGGTACCGGATGCCTTTTCTCGTCGTCCTCAGATCACACGCATGGAGTACGTCCACACCAGGAGCTTGATATATCGAGACGTGAAGCCGGAGAACTTCCTAGTCGGGCGGCCGGGCAGTAAGAGGCAGCACACCATCCACATCATCGACTTTGGGCTCGCCAAAGAGTACATCGACCCAGAGACCAAAAAACACATCCCGTACCGGGAACACAAGAGCCTGACGGGGACGGCCCGCTACATGAGCATCAACACGCACCTGGGCAAAGGTGAGAGACTTTTTAGATTATGTTGAGATTTTTAAATGGGCGTACCAAGTTGGCACATAAATCTGTAAGCATATGAAGGGTACGGACCAGAATCGGTAGAAACGAATGTTGAACGAGCAGGAGGTCACAAAAAAACCTTAAACACTAATCAGGGTTAGAGTTTAAAGCACATGGTTTGTGTTTGAGCTAAATGCTTTTGTTTCTCATTGTGATCCACAGAGCAAAGCAGGCGAGACGACCTGGAAGCCCTGGGACACATGTTCATGTACTTCTTGAGAGGCAGCCTGCCCTGGCAGGGGCTAAAGGTAAACACACACACACAGAGTCACACACACTCTGACCTCACCTACATCATTTACTAAATATCTCATGGTTTAAGTGACTCTGCCTCAGTGAACATAACTGAAGGGGTAATGTTTAATGAGCTTAACCGCACACCTTGATCAGGTGTATAACTCATGATTGATGACAAGGAGACGTCACGCCGACGTCCCTCCTTCGAAGCCCAGACCGTCCAAGATTGAAATGAACGTCAGCCTTTACAGTGTTTGTCGACGTACAGTCTTAAGTGTCTTTTAGTATTTATTTATTTGTTAGATGTACCCGTGACTTCGTTCACTTGCAATTTAATTGCATACTCATAAGCCTGTTTTTCAAAATATTCAGAGCCATCTGTTAAATTTTAAGATGAACTAACGATTTTTTTTATGGTGGGTTTTTTCTTTTTAATGATATAAAGGTGTTTTCCATTTAAATTTCGAAGAGTTGAGTTCCTGGAGCACGTTCGTAAGTTAGATTTGTTCGTAAGTTCGACAAAGTGAATCTTGTACACCTTTTGGTGTTTACTGCGAGCTTGAACGGATGCCGTTTTGACTCAGGGCTGTTTTGGACTGTGAACTCTAATATAATAATATTAATAATAATATAATAATCCTTAATAATTTTGGAAAATCCTTAGTGAGATCACCAATAGGACAGTTTTACAGGACAGACATTTTCTATCATCATGCTTCAGGACTGATATGTTGAAACCGTTAACCGTGGTCCATTTGTAACTCGATTGTTTGTAAGTCGGTGACTTAATGTACTGTTCTATATCTCTGTATCAAATCGATCTTTTTTTGTTGCAATAAACATTTCTACATCCGTTTGCTTTCTGAGCATGCACATCTGACTCTCGTCAAACCCTTTAGCTAGTGCGAGCCCCGGTCGAGGCCACGAGTGATTTCTTTAAGTGTATTTGTTGTCTTTGGTGCAGGCCGACACGCTAAAGGAGCGCTATCAGAAAATCGGAGACACCAAGCGAGCCACGCCGATTGAGGTCCTCTGTGAGAGTTTCCCAGGTTTGATCAGACATCACCTTTATTTATTATTATGCTCATTTTTTAAAAATATATAGTAGTACACAAACTGCATTATAAATAAAAATGAAAACGTTGTGCAGAAGAGTTGGCGACGTACCTGCGCTATGTCCGGAGGCTGGACTTCTTCGAGAAGCCTGACTACGACTACCTGAGGAAGCTCTTCACTGACCTCTTCGACCGGAACGGCTACGTCTTCGATTACGAGTACGACTGGGTCGGGAAGCCACTGGTGAGCGTCGGTTTTGCACTTTTGACCGCTCTGTCTATCTTTCTTGTCTGCCTGTCTCTATCTCTCCTGCTCTCTCTCTCTTTAACTTCCTCTCACCTTCTTCACCACTTCCTGTTTGCAGTCAGTCTTCTGGCCTTTGAGTGACAACCCGGTGCAAAACATTTCTCACTTTCTATTGCTTTTTCCATACCATGAAGATATATTTGTAGATCAGACGTGTGAACTCTCTCTCTCTCTCTCCCTCCCCCCAGCCCACACCCATCGGTCCTATTCACAGCGATCCGCAGCCGAGCCGGGACAAAGCACAGCAGCAGACCAAAGCCCAGGTGTGTGACTGATTCACACAGACGTTCATCTCTTCTCTATCTTAAGCTTTCTCCATACATCTCGATCTGTTTCATTCTATCTCTCTCTCTCTGTTTCTCTGTCTTTGCCTTCCACGCTTTATTTTTCAATCTCGCATTTGTTCTTCATCTGTCTATAGGCCTGTCCCAGCTCTATCGTCTTCTGTCTGTCTCGCTCTCTCTTTCTGTATGTCTTTCCGTGTGCTTTTGTGTCTTTCTGTCTCACTCTGGTTCTTTTTTTTATTTTATTTTGTCCTCTGTTTGTCTTTGTGTGCTCCAATTTTTTCACTTTTTGTCCCTCTCTCTCGCTGTCTTTTTCTCTCCTTCTATCTTTGCATGTCATGCTTTCCTGTTCTGTCTCACATTTGTCAGTCCGTCTATCTGTTTCTCTGTAGTTCTCACGCACTATCTCGGTCTATAATTATATTAGTCACTTGCTTTCTCTTTCTTTCTCTTGCTTTCTGTCTCTCACTGTCTGTTTTCTCTCTCTCTCACACACACACACACACACCCAGTGCAAGCATTAGAGCAAACTCCTTTTCAGGGAACCAGCAAACACTTACAAAGGGAACTTTTTTTGGGGCATTTTTCTGGTCCACAGTGTAACAATATCAAGTGTGCAGGATTTTAGGTAAGGGTTGGAGGATGAAAGCTGCTACAAACAAAATGCTCAAAACAAAATGTCCTTTCCTAAGTGTCTTCAGTTCTTCTGGTACGTTTAGACCAGCAACATTTTAGTCAGTAGTGTGTAATGGTTCCAGAACCGGCACCCTGTCTGTGGAAAGGAAATAAAAAAAAATTAAAAAACACTATATGATTAGAGATTGTTCTTGGTTTCTGTGTAATGATGTCATCACCCACGATTGGTTTAATTTAATTGATTACTTGATTGTTTGACTGTTTTTTCTGTGTAACTAAGGATGTTTCCTAAAAATAAAAATAAAAAAGTTTCAGTCTTTTAAATCACACTTGCATCAGACTCGGAATCATGCGGTAATTCTTTAAATAACACAAACTCTCTCTTACGGTGTTCTCTTCGGCTCTTATATGACTTTTGACTTTAAATTCACCTCATCTTCATCAGTCTCCATGTAGATTCTCACTCACAGGTTCTCCACCACCTGTGCTAGAGCGGCTGTGCCGTTTCTGCATGAACGTTAAGCATGCCTTTTTTTTTTCTTTTTTTTCCACTTCCTAATCTAAACCTTTTTTTTTTTTTCTATTTTAAGCTGCTTCACACTTTCAGTCCTGCTTCTGCATGCGAGATGTCTTCTGAGTCTTATATGTCTCTGTTGTCCTTTTGTTTTGTTTTAAATTCAATCATTTTGCTTTTTCACTCACTGCCTCCCCCCCCATCACACCCTCACCCCGCCTGTGTATCGCTTCATCGCGCGTCCCCGTCGGCTCGTTCGCGCAGTCGCCCGAGCCCAAACGGAGCGAGTCCCAGCCCACTCCCGTCACTAAGGAGACGCTGGGGTCACATCTCACAGCTGAGGGGCTGGGGGGCTCAGTCCAGGTACTGCTTTTGCATGGCTGTGCATGAAGACTAAGTGTGTGTGTGCGCGTGTTTGGGTGTGTGTGCACGCATGTGCGTATTGCATTTCTTTCTTTCTATTTATGTGTCTGTCTACACGAAGCCATCTGCAGCTCTGAGCTCTTCTAACACCCGTACTTCTTGATGCAACACAAAGCTCACAGAACACCAAAACTTTGATGAAACCATGAACGAGCTCCTCTTGATCTGCTCAGGGAAAAAGCGTGTCTGCAGCAGGTGATGCAGATGTTTAGAGGAGATGCTGCTCTTTTTACATATTTCTAGATTTGTTTTGGATTTAAGAAATTTATTTGTTTTACAGTCGATCCCCGAGAAGTCATGGTTCAGAGTTCACTGCTTCAGTAGTTCGTTCACGGATTTTTCCTTAGAACCTAACCAATAATTGTTCGCAGAAACCCCTGCAATTTTGCGGGAACCTCAAATATCATCCACAATAGTTTTTTTTATGGCTTTTCTCATGGCAATATATAATTTTTCATGTGTTTTAACTCTAAACTATTAAACTATAAGCAACCGTAGAGGGAAAACGCGGCTTGTTATGGTGAAATATTACCGTATTTACCCTACAGTACTGATACCAATGAAAACGTACATACAGCTGTAACATCTGTATTTTACATTCGAGACCTGCAGGAGATGCAGCAGTACAGTACTGTACAGTATACGGGTTTACCTTTTACGTTCTGTTTTTTTAAGGATAATGGATTAAGCCGAGTTTTGTGTTTTAGGAGCGTATTTAGGGTTTAAATTAGAAAGTAATAAAGCTTTTTAAAAAAAAATGTTTTATACCAAATCCAAAATTCGTGTTTCTTCACAATTCACGGTTGCTCTAGAAACATGACCACCGCCAATTTCGGGTGTCGACTGTATATCGGGCGTTTGGCCCATATTTCAGTCTTTTTATACATGAATCACAAACTCAGCAATCCGAACTTCTCTACAGAGCTGAGTGGATTTTCATGAATTTTACATGAGTGGTTTCTCATGTAAACACTCCTTTGTATGGTTTGTAGATATAAATCCACTGGAATTCACCTTCACAAATAACAAATAAATAAAATAAAATAAAAAATAAATAAAATTCACCTTCACTGGTTCCAGTAAGACAGTGCAGTAATATAGACGATATGATATTACCTGGTGTAGAAGTATAATGCGCAGGAGGCCACGCCTACTTTTTAAGGTTTCAGTTAGAAACCTACAGCAAAATGGTGACGCTCTTTTTTTTTTTAAACGAATAAGAAATATGGAAAGTGTAAAATGTTAATACTAAAGAGTGTGGAATCATAGTATTATGTAAGTATGGATAACAATAACGTATAAATACAGTTAACAGTGTGATGTGAAAATATATGGACTTGCAGTGTAATGGGGTTTTGTTGAGAGAAGCACTGAATATTTGAAGGGCGTTAAAGTCAAACTGGAACTAGTGATGAAATTTCCACATTTGGAACATTTTGAAGGTGTTCTTGGGAGGCCGGAGTTTCAGACATAAATCAGTCAGGCAGTCTAATCACAGTTCTGGCGTACTGAGAACTTTCTAACCTGATAAACCTGAGAAAATGCACTAGTGTAGCAGAGGTTTATATGAAGGGAGTTTTTACTCTCGTAAAGGTCCTGGTTTGACTTAAACACCTCGTATATATTATATATAAAGGCAATTAAACTCTAATGACCGTTGTAATAAAAGGAGTTACGTTAGAGGGATTTCTTCATGAATGAAAAATTTAATGAATTTAAATTATGCCAATAAAAACTGAAATGGCATAGGCGTGAGCTTTATGGTTAAATTTAGGTCTTTTATCTTCTCATCTCTGCACTGTCACTTACCCAAGATAGATAATTTTTAGTTTAACTGAACATATCCATATTTATTTCTTTAGAAGAGATAAAGGTACTTGGTGAGGCTGTTGTGCCACCTTGTGGCAGTTTCTGTTATTACAGCTCACAAATCTTACTCAATGCTGAGTAAGGTTTTTTTTTTTTTTTGGTACGAATGCGATATTGGTGTGGTTATGTGGGTTTTTTTTTCTTCTTATGAATACTTTACACAAAAGTTTAGCATCCAGCTTATAAGTATATGTGTGTGATCAGCCTGTATGACTGTGTGTGTTTTTACACAGATAATGAGCTCGACCAACGGAGAGCTGAACACGGACGACCCGACTGCAGGACACTCCAACGCTCCGATCACAGCCGCCACCGAGGTGGAGGTCGCAGATGACACAAAGTAAGAGTGAAGCGCTCACTCACATCATCACGTTAAACATGTCACAGACAGTTCTTTCTTTTTTTTACTACTGTTATAATTTTAGACATTTTGCCTTTTATTTATTTATTTATTTTAAACATAGTTTATTTTTAGGAACAATCTATACACAGCTTAGTTAAACAAGGATAAATTAAATCAACATTTTCCCGCTGAAAGTGTTTCTGACATCATACATGAATCTTGTGGCAAAAACAGAAGAGTATGTCGTAGGATGGCTGTACTGTGTTTGGGAAATACAGTATATCTAACCAAGTTCAGAAGGGGATATTGGAAGCAGACACAAACCGAATCAAAATATATACAAGTCATTATAACTTTATAACTAGGGGAATCTAGCTGAGGTCGTAGGAACGTCTGAGCCAAAATGCTGACAGTGCTAGGGGGAATTTTATTTCTAATTCCCCGTTTTCCAGAAAATCTCACTTAATACTTAAATCCAAACGTGGATATTCGGAGCACTGAATCAACACGTACAAATGCTGAGAGTACGGCGTAATCACAGTTGTGTTGGTCAATTACTAGGTCACGTTTATTTAAAGATGATGACTCAGTGATTTTTGGAAAGATCATGGAACTTTTTTTCTTTCTTGTTTTTCTTCAACTTCCAAACTTGACTCGATTGTAAAACAAATGGGGGGGGGGAGGAATGTCGCACCCTGTCTGAGTGAGTTTGGTGAGGGGGCAAAAGTGCACCTCTGTATAGAAAATGGATTTGTTGGAATATATCCAACCATGAGTTTGTAACACGGCACAGTAAATGTTTTTATTGTGTTTATCTCGTTTTCATAATCTTTGAAAGCCAGGGTTGTGATTTTAAGCAATATCACACAAAATGTTGTGCTGTTGTACTGAATATTGGAACTGTTTTTTTACATTACAGCTGTAATGTATATTGTAGGCAAGATATCACAGACATGCTGATATTCAGTACAGAAGCACAACCTCAAGTGTGATGTTGCTTTTATACACCAGTTCTGCAAACACCATTTAGTATCAAAAGATTCTGATCCGTTCACAGCCGTCCACACTGGCAGAACAAACGAACCGCCTCTGGTGGTAGACGTCCCTGAGAAACCCGCGAGATTTACTTTATATCTCCGCTTTAGGATAATCAACTTCCTGGATTTAGAATAATCAACTTCCTTTCGTTAAATGAAAGGCTAGTGCGCTATGTAGGGTGTACAATTCCACACATCAAGTAGTGCCCTTGATCAAAGGGTTGGAGAGAGATGTGGCATTTAGCTTAAAACCAAAAAAATTTTTTACATAATTTGAAATATGAATATCCTACATGTCCTAGGCAAACGAAACTAAATAGGCTGCATGTTGAAAAATAAAAGATTTATTTATCAAAATTACAACTACATATTAAAAAGGGAGATAGGTTTTATAACCAATTTCACAAAGGTTCAATATGCGCACCGCCTGTGACACGACAGGCGTCAAGTCAGTTGTTCGGCTCCTGCCAAACACCCTGTAGCACCTCAGTGATTCTCTGCTTGAGTTTCTCTAGGACGTGGGGGGATAAAAACCAGTCCTTTTACATCCTTTAACCCTTAAAAAATAATAATAATAATAAATCACAAGGCATCAAGTCAGGTGAACGTGGTGGCTTTTTCAACAGCACACCGTTACTGAAAGAAAAAGTTTATAAATTGTGTACTTTTTTGGGACGCCCTGTACTTACACAGAACATTCAGGGACATTGTTAACAAGAGCAGTGTTTTAATTGCGCCTCCTACTGTTTTTGTCCCCCACCTCTCCAGGTGCTGCTGTTTCTTCAAACGGCGAAAGCGGAAAACCCTCCAGAGACACAAGTGAACAGCGCTCACAGGAAGAGAACTTGAACCGCTCGGATTACTGACGAGTTTTAAATGGAAGCGAACACGCTGCTCAGTCCTTTCCTCCCTCTGTCCGTCTTTTTATCATCTTCTCCCCCCTCTCTCTCTCTCTCTCTCTCTCTCTCTCTCTCTCTCCTCTGCTTACTTTTCCTCTGTACACTTTCTCCCTCCCCCCGTGTTTATCACTCGAAACCCTGCACCGACCGATGCAGAACTTCTGTCGGGAAACATTGCTGACTTCAAGACTTTTTTTTTTTTTTTTTTTCTGCTTTCTTCTTTGAAATAACAAAAACAGAACATGTAAAGAAAAAAAAAGTACTCCCACTTTTAAGTGGTGGTGGCAAACTGTATGAAAAGAAAAAACTAATGCAGATAAATGAGCACCGTGATGTGAAATTACAAAACATGATGCTGTCGTCGTAATTTAGATTCCATACAGAACATTTTGTCGTTCAGTGGTGGTTGATCTGAGGACTCAACTTCGATGGATGGATTGGATTCTTTGAGTTTTTTTTTTTCTTAGCTGTAGATCGATCTTTGTTTCAAATCGGACGGAAAAACCTGCAAAAAGGAAGAAAGATTTATTTCATCTCAAACATAGTTTTCTGTCATTCATTATTTGTTTTTTTTTTTTTTCTTTTCTTTTCTTATTTTTGGGGTTGCGTTTGGAGATGAATTACTGGGTTGAAAGGAAATCTTCACTTTTTATGTTGTAATGACCTGGGATTTTTTATGGATTTATTTTGTGCGTGTGTGATAAGTATGTGTTTGTTTTTTTTTAGTTTTTTTTTTTTTTTTTTTTCCCTCTTGTTAATGTGGACTGTGTAGCACAGTGACTGGTCTCAGGTACTGTGGATCATGGGGAGATAAATCAGTTGTAAGCTCTCTGCTTATTGTTGCACTTTTGAGAGGCAAAAAATAGAGAGAAGACGGAAAAGACAAACGAAAAGAAGACGAATGCGAAGAGACTGCCCGAGGATGAATCCCGCGCCGAGGCGAGGGCCGAACTTCACAGGCGAGATGAAACGCCCTCCTCTTTTATGTTTCACGTTTAGATTTATTTACCAGGAAATCATAGTTTGTGCCTTTCCAAGTAAAATGGTTAAAAGTTAATGCAAATGTGTCCTGAAACTTTATTCCAATGAAGGATTTTTTTTTACCTTCAATTTCAAACAGGATTGAGAATGAAACCACCATACATTCTCTCACACACACACACACACACACACACACACACACACACACACACACACACACACACACACACACAAACAGATCTGTGGACGAATCCAAATCCACACAACCAAATGTTCCTCTCCAGGGATCTCTCCTACTTCCTTCAAACCTTTATTTTTGATTTGTGTGTTTTAATAGTTTTTTGTGCCAGGATAAGATGAAACTAAGGTTCTAACACGGTTCCTTCACTTAATTTTTTTGTCTAACAAATAACTAATGGGCGATAATTACAGCTGGAAGTGGGAAACTGAAGAAACTACATTTGGAACCTTGGATTGCAAGCATAATATGTTCCGGAAGTGTGCTTGTATATCAAAACACTCATATATCAAAGTGAATTTTCCCCATAACAATAATGAAAACTCTGATTTGTTCCACAACCCAAAAATATTCACATAATGTATTTAAAAAAATACAAAGTAAAAATAAAAAATTAACCTGCACTTTACAGGGGAAGGAGGCAGGGGTTATTGTGTAACGGAATAACTGAGTTTTTTTTTTCGTTTCGTTTTGTGTGACTGTGCGCACGGTTTATTAATCCGCACGATTTGGCTCGATTTAGAAGTTTTTAGTATTCAGTGTGATTTGTTTGTTTTTTCTTACCACATGACCCCTGGGGGAGGGTCTGTAAACAATGTAAACTTCTCTAATGACGCTTGCTTTTGACTCCTTTTTAGGATTGTGCAGAAATGTTGCATTGTGGTTAAACAGATTCATCTCCCACACTGCTACAGCTTTTTAAAAACTTTTTTGCTTTACAGAAACTGTTATCGCAGTACACTTACCAAAGATCTGTCACGACACATGGAAAAATGCTTCACGAGCGCACACACACACACACACACACACACACACACACACACACACACACACACACACACACACACACACACACACACACACACACACACACAATGTTATCGTAAGCAATATACACTCACACGGATGTTGACTATACGAGTGACGCAGGTACACTCACTCGTGTATTACCCACAATCCCAAAGTGCGCTTGGGAAAAAAAAAAACATTGGCTCAGTTGTCATCACGTGACGCTTGGCAGACAAAGCGCATCCGTACTACTCGTATGTCAAGACCTCGCTCGTTTATTAAATGAAAATTTATTTGAAAACTTGCAATCCAAGATTTCCACTGTACTACAAGAATCATTTCTAGCAATTGTGTGGGATTTTATTTCTTTTTAGTTTCACATTTTTATTTTTTATTTTTTGTTGCATAAAATCAATAATTTATAGCAATAATCTGATGCTTGGTCACACTGCTGGTCTGAATGCAGGGTCAGGAACAAGTATTTGTGGACCAAAAATTGTTTTGCAGACAAGAAAAGGGAGAAACGCGTACGCGCACACACATCCTGCTTTTTTGCTTTACTTTGAGTTTCTTCAGACATGCAATTTTATTATAATGAAACTTTTATCATCTACAGTATGATCACCAGGCTTTGACCACTTTGAAATTCATGATAGTCAACTTCTACTGAATTGATGCTAAAGCTGGATATCCGTGCATCACGGAAAGTTTTTTTTTTTTATCCTACTTGACCATAATGCAGCTTTTATACTCTGGATACACTATGTTCAATGTGTTGAACTCATTTATCAGAGTTATATAAAACCTCCTGATAAAAGGACGCAATATGATTTAACAGTAGACAGCTTTTGAAGCCTGATTCCCACCAGAACATTTTTCCCTGAGTGAATGGACTAATTTTAGCCTAGAGGATGTGTTTAAGTTCACAGAGTGCAATTTTACTGTAAATCATAATGGTTTGTGATGAAGATGGTTTGTGTGCCGGAGGGGTGCAAGATACTTGTGGGCGGGGCCAAAAATATACCCGAGAGGCACGGATAATCACAAAGTCTGGAATAACTACAAAGCTCTCGTTCATCAGTGACAATTACAGGCTCATAACAGTAATAGAGTCGAACATGTATCTGATTACTCTCTAATATCAGAGATGGAGTGACATGTAGCTGATTACACGCTTATAACAGTGATGGAGTGACAAATGTATCTGATTACACACCGATAACAGAGAAAGAGTGATACATGTATCTGATTACATGCTAATAACAGTGAGAGTCACGTGTGTATCTGTTTACACACCAATAACAGTTATGCTTGTATCTAATTACACACCATTAATTGGGATGGAGTGACACACGTATCTGATTATACACCAATTAAAGTAATTGAAAAAAATTATTGAAAGGTTTATTTGCATATTACATGGTCAAGCAAATTTAATAGCGCATTTAAGCCTGTGTTTGTTGTCTTCCGCTACCTGTTTATGGACATCAAAATGCAAATCGCACCTCTTTGTTTTCTGTGGAGATTCATGCGGTCGCAAAAATGTGCTGTTCACATCCAACATGGCAGGGACGAATCTGATTTTCCGCTGGTTGAATTTTATCATGGCTGGTTTATCCGAAAATTATTTATTTTTCAGGCTGTATCACTGTAGATTTAATAAGATGAAGGTTTGTAGCTAAACTTTACTGTAGTCTGCACATAGAAATGTACTAATGTAATGATTTTTGTTCCGATAGACTTCCTGATAGATTTGTGAGCAAGTTCAATTCCAAACTGAATAATACCAGTCATTTATATTTACACCAGAATAAAAAGTAGATACCAAACAGGTAACCAGCACCAGGGGTTGTTAGCTCCTCCTTTACCTACAACCTTTATCAGATTTGGTAATAAAATTATGTCAAAGATGTTACAAATGCATTTTTTTATGTGAGGAAGTGTAGTGTATTGTACATCATACATTGCAGCTTAAAGTTTACATCCATGCTCAGTGATGATTTATAACCATATCCTCATGCTCATCACACAGACGTCTCTGGAGCCTTGGTGCTTTGGCCCACCCATCGCTGCTTGATGATGATAACTAATTTGAACATTACAATAACTTTTTAATTTAATAAATAAAGCTATTATATTACAAGAAAAATAAAATGGACAGTCCATCTCAAAAAACAAGCAAAACCAAAAAAAAAAAAAAACATAGTGGGAAAATAAAGTTTCTCTTGGTTTTAATTTACATATTGACGGCTTGAAGCTCAGGAAAATTAAAAACCCAGTATCTCAAAATATTCAAATATTTAATAAGATCAATGGAAAAAGATTTATAATAAAAATGTGTCTAACTTTTGAAAATTATGTTAATTTATGCACTCAATACTTGCTAACCAAGTATTATCGCATCAGTGCAACACAGAGCCATTATTAAAGTCCAGGTTGCTTTGATAGCAGCTCAGCTCGTCTGTATTGGTGAGTTTGTGTTTCTCATTTTCCTCTCGACAATAGACCATAGATTCTCTATGGGGTTCAGGTTAGGTGTCAGCAAACGAGTCAGTGGTAGTTTTGGGTGCTGTGGGTAGGTGCTAAGTCCTGCTGGAAAAAGAAGTCAGCACCACCATGAGCTTATCAGCAAATGGAATCATGAAGTGCTCTAAAATCTCTTGGTAGACGGCTGCGTTGACTTTTGACCTGACAAAACACACTGGGCCAACACCAGCAGATGACATGACACCGCAAATCATCACCGACTGTAGAAACTTCACACTGGGCTGGATTCTGTGCTTCTCCAGTCTTCCTCCAGATTTTAAGACCTTGATTTTCAAATAATTTTTTTTTTCTTCTCAGCTCAGGTGAGACACTTCTGTCGTCATCTCTGTTTGGGGAATGATCTGATACTAAGAACATAACATGTTCAGGATTTCTTCTGGTAACTTTGTCTCTCTCAAGTTCGTGAATGGGCTTTGCTTGACAGTCTTCCCATCAAGTCAACTTTTCATGACTACCCATCGATACAGCCTTCTTTTAGCGATGACCTACTGTGACTTACGGTGTTCATGATTGTCTCCTGGAAAACTGTCAAGTCACCGGTCTTCCCCATGACTGTGGTTGCACGTACTAAACTAGACCCGAAGATACATGGTGTTCACACTGTGAATTACATATTACCTTCTGTTTGCATAAATAACTGTGTTACATGCAAACGTCTGGGACTTGCTACATCACTCTGGCATCTTCTGATGTAATTCATTTAGATTACTACATGCTCTATTTGAAAAGTTTGTAGATGTAGTGTAAATGTAATTGTGCCATCATGAGCATGTGACTGAGGTGTCTGATTTATCATGAGACACACACTTGTGTACAGTATGCGTTTCAAAGGATGTGGTTTAGCTACACCATGACAACTGACAAAGTGCAGGAAATAGCACAGAAGATGAATTCGATTAAAGTCTTGTTCTTTATAAGTTTGTGCAAATATGTACATCACTCCTTAGTGTTTAATGTGTTGGACTACTGATTGGAAGGTTCTAGGTTCGAGCCCCACCACCACAAAGTTGCCACTGTTGGGCTCTTGACCAAGGGACCTTAACTCTTACCTGCTCAGATAAGTTAAGTTAAGCCTTTATTTGTCACATATACATTACAGCACAGTGAAATTCCTTCTGTACATATCCCTGCGTAACTGGGGTCAGAGCGCAGGGTCAGCCATGATACAGCACCCCTGGAGCAGGTAGGGTTAAGGGCCTTGCTCAAGGGCCCAACAATGGTAACCTGGCTCTGGATAAGGTCTGCCTAATGCTGTGAATCTAAATTAATGTAAATATAGAAAGTGGTCCAAAGCTTGCAAACTTGTCCCAGGATAGAAAAATATCCAGTTAAACAGTACCACCAAGTTGCAAACGATCAATCAAGATCTTAAGCAGTTTGGCCTCCAGAAACTGTTCTTGTAGACAGCAGTATCAGGTGACATGGAGAGCATCTACATCTTGATCTTCCAACTGGTATCCCACAAGGCTCAGCCCTGGGTCCTATTGCTCATTTTGTTATTCATACCATTGTTGTGGTTATGACACGCAAATAATGATCAGACATGGATCTTGCCATGCTTGGCAGACTCATCGCCGCCTTAAGGATGACAGACTAAGCGTGTCAGACTGAGTTGGTGGAGATCCTGGAAATGTATCATGATGTCAAGATCTTGTGATTAACCTTGAGAAATATTGGCCTACACCATTTGACAGTGCACCCAAGTTTATGCTCAAACATCTTTTTACCACATCATACCCAAAATGATCTGCTATCAACATCTTAGTGCCAGATACCACAGAACACCCCCAGTGGTCCTGCAGAGCCATGCCCAGAGAGTCGCACTAGTGGTACAAAGGGGATCGGAAAACCTTGGTGGTTTTAATGTTAATGGCTTTGGTGTCTAGATTTTTTTCTCTTTACTAAACTTGTTAAATCTTTTCCGAACATATTTAAAGGGCATTTACACAAAATCCTTAAGATAAACAGCCCTTTTAACATTTCTATTCTTCAAAACATCCTGTGTGTATTGTCCATGTGGTGTGAGTTGGTGTCCTGATTGACTGGTGCATTTGGTGCATTCCTGGTCTAAGTTTCCAGTTTCCAGACACTGTAAACCTGAATATGTTGGCAAAACTCAAAAAATTTGATCAAATTTTTTAAGTAATGCTGTTTCCAATTTTAAGTAAATAGAACTATCAGTTTTTCAGTTTGTTGTACTCATTCATATTAATTGTTCTTTCCTTGCATTATTGAGTAGCCTAACTTGGTCTTTCGGCTGCTCCCGGCAATGGGTCGCCACAGCAGACAATCGGGTCCGCACACAAGCTTGGCACAGGTTTTACGCCAGATGCCCTTCCTGATGCAACCCTCCGATTTTATCTGGGCTTGGGACAGACACTTCATCCAGTTGGGAATTGAACCCAGGCCTTTCACATGACAGGCAAAACACCTACCACTGAGCTACCAGTGCCCTATTGCCTTGATGACGTCAGACACAAAATCGCTAGTCTGAAAGATTTTAAGTTGGTGGAACTTTAAGGTGACAGTTACTGTTACTTAAGTACTTACAGTTAATTAAAATACATAAAAAAGTAAAATATCAAATTTGTTCAGCTAACTTGAAAAGTGTCATTTCTGTCCAGAACCACCCAATTTTCCTGTTGATGGTGTCGACTTGCCTCATCACTATCGCCATTTTTCCAAAGGATGTGACGCCCTGTCCCTGCCTGAACCCTAACTGTTTCTCCTTCCTGTTCTAAGCTCCTGTGAGGGTCGTGTTATGATCTCACACTGCTGTTTTTGTCATGTAATTGCAATAAAAATGCATCCCTGGCAACCCAGCAAGACTAGAGGTGTTGGCGTGAGCTCCATGGGCATTTGGATCCACTTATATCTACCAAAAGGTTTTTTTTTTTAAGGTACTTTCCAAAGCAATTTCCTAAGCAATTTCACAAATATTAAAACGGCCTGCTTATAATCCCCATCGAGATGACATCAGGGTTGTGAAGGAGGAGGAAATGGTGAGCAACAAAGATGCTTTAAAAATGTCAGACCTGGTATGGAGGAAACACTGAGAAAAGAAGAAGTGAAAATAATAGATTTGCAAAAACAGTCATATAATAGAATGTGCATGACAACGTTTCTCATGTGACCATCTTACCATATCTGATTTTCATACTACGAGATGGGAAAGAAAATAATGAACGATATTAAAAAATGGTTTTGAGTTCACGCCTTAAGGCAGTAAAACAGACACACTGCCTCTTAAAAACCCAAAGATAAACTACTAAATCATTACACGTGTGTTTGCTCATCATCTTGACACTGTGCTGCTCCATATACTGTACACGCATCACCATATTTACACCACAGTGCTGTTGAAAATACTGAAAGTGCTTATTTGTTGTAGATAGATGAGAATAGTTCCTGTTGTGAGGTGAATTATTACAGTTCTATAATAATGCTCATGTTTTTACATATTAAAACAGGACTTGTATGAGACGCATGGTGGCCTCTCAGGTCCAGGGTCGAGGGATCGAGTCTCATCTCTGGTCAGTGAGTCCAGGGTGGAGCGCGGAGTTTCCATGTTCTCCCGTGTTTGGTGGGTTTTCTTCAACAGTCCATGGAAACGCAGATTAAGACTATTTCCTGCTTGTAAATTGCCTGTCCAGGGTGTCCCTCGCCTCGTACCCCGAGTCCCCTGAGAGCACTACAGAGACAGAGTGATAAGTGACTTGTATGGTGCATACTCCAAATGACCAAATAAAAATATGATATGGTGATTTTTAAAAAAAATACATTCATTTTTAACATACTGTAAGGAGTCTCCAGTTTCAATAAGAGTTTCCTTATCTATTATTATTATTTTTTTACATTTGTTAGTTACATGACAACTGCAATTTTTTTGTTTCCAAAGAAACAGAAGAGGACAAGGGGGAAATTTATGTATTAATAGCTGCTATGTCATGTGATAATGACAACAGCATAAATTTGTTTCCTGGGTGTTACACAACATCAAATGGCCCTAATTTAATGTCACTTTTTGTCACTCTTTATAAAGTAGGGTTACAGTTAACACTTAAACATTTTTCCTTTATTAGAAATTTTATAAAAATACTGTTTTTTTTCTTATTTACATATATTATAATTACATATTAGACATTTTACATTGAACATTTAATCTCTCTAGTGCTCAAAGAGTCCAACCCTAACCCTAAGAGTAACCCTACTTTTGGCCCACCCTGTATAACGTATTATGTCATCTTTAAATAGCATATGGTTAGTTTTACCCTATTGCTGTGCCATAGAAAGAATAATACACCTGACAAATGTGATCAGCTTTGTAAATGTAACTGTCTTCCTAAAACAAGTGTGGAGAAGTGTTAGCGAAATAGAAATCTTTAGTGATTTGCACTATCACCATGCACTTCCAGGTTCCGGGTTCGATTCCTGCCTCGGGGTCTGTGTGCATGGAGTTTGCATGTTCTCCCCGTGCTTGGTGGGTTTTTCTCCCAAAGTCCAAAGACATGCAGGTTAGGCTGATTTTGGTGCCCCAAATTGCCCATTGTGTGTGTGTGTGTGTGTGTGTGTGTGTGTGTGTGTGTGTGTGTGTGTGTGTGTGTGTGTGTGTGTGTGTGTCCTGCGATGAATTGGCACATACTCAGGCTTGTCCTTACAGAAAAGGGGTCAGAGATCAAACTTAGTGTTATTTCATCAGTCATTTTCTCTCTCTCTCTCTCTCTCTCTCTCTCACACACACACACACACACACAGTGTCTACCTCTTTCTCTCTCCTGTTTATTTCTTTGCTGTTGGTTCATATTGTCTCTCTAGTGTGTCTTTCTGTATCTATTGTTAATGGTCCACTGTATCTCAGTCTCTCACTTCTATTTCTCTTCCTGTCTCTCTCTCTTGTCTATGGGTTATTCTACAAAAAAGGTAGAAATTGGGTGATAAAAATTTTGTATTTCTTCTTTCATACCTAGAAATCCTTTATCCTAAATCCTTTTTATGTAACTGATATTATTTCTCTTCCATGGTAACACTGATGACGTTTTAGACATAAATCGTAACTATTAGATAGATAGATAGATAGATAGATAGATACTTTATTGATCCCAAAGGAAATTCCAGAATATCCACCATATGCTTTTCAATTATGTCAAAATCAATTATAATCTGTTTTTACAGTATGTCCGATTTGTGACAGTTATAATTGTAATATAAGAAGTAACACTGATGACAGACTTCGCATAAAATTGCTAAATAAATTATGACTTTTCTAAACAAATGAAGCGAGACATCTGATACACCTTTTCCGTCCTCTGACGCGGGAACCATTTCAAATTGTCAAACGTATTTTCAAATAAAACCCTTTTTGTGTAACAGCAACACCAATGTACAAAACATACTTTGAGGTGACTGATGTTTTATTTCATGTTATTAATTATAATCAGTTATTGTTTCACGATTTTAGTGTTTCATTTATTTTATAAGATATTGGTGTTATTGTGAATCAGATTTATTTCATTAAAAAAACAACTATATGGACCCTTTCATGTATAATCATAATGACAAGACATTTCCTTGAACTTGGCCTTTAAAATAAATAAATTAATTAATTTTACCATTACATATTGAACCTTAAAGTAAGAACGTGTGTTTTATGAATGAAAGTACACACCATATTTTGTGATCATATACAAGTAATGTGTGTGTTATGTTCATTTAAATTATTTTGGCATCAGGAAAAACTAAGTAACAACAATTGATAGCATTTTTGTAGAATCTCTCTCTCTCTCTCTCTCTCTCTCTCTCTCTCTCACACACACACACACACACACACACACACGATGGAAAGAGATGGGCAGTGCTATAGCAGGAAACAAAACCAAAAGGTTGATGAAGCGTTACTTCATCTCCACTAAAGCTTCAACCCCAGACAGACTTCTTTTTATTTATTTATTTATTTATTTTTTACAGAAGTAATGGCACCCTAACTAGTCTGTTAGATCAGACTCACTCTGGTCTAAAGCTCTCCAGCCTTGCACACCTGCTCTCTCACTCCGGTCACTCTCTCCGCCGCTCCGGGATGCCCGAGGGCGCGCGCACTCTGCCGCCGGTCCGGCGCTTCACGTACGCGGTGGGGCACGTGCTGAACGACCTGTGCGCCTCCATGTGGTTCACCTACCTGCTGCTCTACTACCAGTCGGTGCTCAGCTTCAGGGACTCCACCGCCGGCCTGCTGCTGCTGGTGGGGCAGATCGCAGACGGAGTCGCCACGCCGCTCATCGGGTACGAGTCGGACCGGACACCGGGCTGTGGGGCGTACGGGAAGCGGAAGTCATGGCATTTAACCGGTAAGACATCTGTTTAATTAAGAACAAGTTAAATCTGCATGTGAGTCTATCGATTTATATATCTGTCTGTCTGTCTGTTTCTGTCTGTCAATATGTCTATCTGCCCTTTTATCTGTCTGTCTGTCTGTCTGACTAAAGGTCTGTCTTTCAGTTTGTCTATTCATCTATCTACCTATTTATATATCTGTCTGTCTGTCTGTTTCTGTCTGTCAATATGTCTATCTGCCCTTTTATCTGTCTGTCTGTCTGTCTATACGTTTGTCTGTCTATCTATAGTGTCTGTCTGTCTGTCTGTATGTCTGTATTTTGGATAGCTAAGGATCGATCTATCTACAGTATCTGTCTGTTTGTGTTTCTGTGTTTATAATAATAATTATTGTCATTACAATTGAGAAAAATCATGAACGCCTCTCAGAGAACCGTTGCAATATTTCCCTTTTTGAAATCATTTTTTAAATAAAAATATAGGGTTATTAAATATTTAGGGTTCTTCAGTTGTCCTTCTGTGGAAACCCTGGAAGGATCTACTGTATACAAAACCCTATAATAGAGCCTACATCACACTCAGTCTTAAAGAAAAAAAGAAAAAGAAAAGAGGATTCTTTGTGTGGTTAAGAGGTATTTCTAGCTAAAGCAGGTCTACTTGTTTTTTTTGTGTGTATGTGTGTGTGTGAAATGGAGATGTGATTATTGTTCTACATATGAATTTTTGCCCGCAGAAAGACAATTATTCCACAAAAAACTTTTTAAAAAGTACCCTGTGCTTCTTTGGTTGTTCGACCTTTGAAGATTTGTTGCAGAACACCAGAACAGTTTTCCTCTTAATAACAAACTGTATAAGAGCATCTTTCAGGAAGCTAGGATCAGCTGCCTAATGTGGCAGGAATACTGGTGTCCCCGCCGTATTGGATACCAGTCCATCCCAGTGTACCAGAGACGCACATTCACATCGAGCAGGACAAAGTTAGTTATTGGCTTGTTTTTGGGAGGTGGGAGGAAACCCACAGAACCCCTGAGGTAAACCAGACAACCATGAGGAGAACATGTGAAATTTTTACACAGACAGTAATCGAAATAATCTTTATATAAAAAAATAATTAAAGACCCTCTGTAATATTCATAGACAAATCATTTCATTATCTAACTAGAAACTATTATTTCTAACTAGTTTAATTGTTTAGGGGCCTGGGGTATGTCTCCGGCACTAATTTTGCAAGCGTGACTCCACTGCAAGCAAAATTTGGTTTAAACTCATGATTCTGTGACAATTAAGATATTATAATGTTTAAAATAGAAAAACCAAAGTGTGACATTTTTCTGATGATTGTTGTTCTTTATTTAATTTTTCAACTATAAAAATCAGGAACAATATGCAACACAGGTATAAACTCACCATGATTATAATAAAATGTAATTTGTTATGCAGTTTTCAATTTAATCCAATCCATCTGTCTCGATGCTGGTACTTTCTCATTTATTTGTTTGATTGTTCTAGGAAACATGCAACAGTCTGCTTTCTAGACATATAATGATGCAACGTTCAATAATGACAACAATAGTCATGTATCCTATCCATAGTTTTTCTATGGCACATGTTTAATCTGAACTGGACTTGGAACGTACTTATTCAGGTTACATTAAGTGTTAGGAGGCTCTCTGAGTCTGGTCAGCTGAGCACGTCTGCAGTGACCTGTCCAATAACGCTCCTCCGTTTCCCCTGCTGTCACGTATTGCTGGTGGTGGCTCATGATAGCCGTGGGCTAAGAAGGGATAGGCATAGACGCAGAGGGTGGTATGAAACAAAGTGTTCTTTTTATTTAAACAAAACAGAACATAAACTTTAAACAAAGGGCGTTGGCTAAGTAATTGGAGCATGACACACAGGACAACATTAACCAAATAACATGGACAGACTAATATACAACACAGACAAGAGGACTGATTAAGCCTAACCGAGACCTAGCCTACTAGCTGTTACGCACACTAGCTGCTAGGCTGGATTATAGCTAATCAGACTAGTAGACAAAGGTATAAGGGATGAACAGACTGGATACACAGCAGACTAGGTAGGGGACGGACTAAGAACTAGCAGGTTAGTGGCTAAGCAGGTTAGTAACTAAACAGACTAAGATCTAAGCAGATGTGGAGACTAGACAAACTAGGAGGCTAAACAGACTAAGATCTAAGCAGATGTGGAGACTAGACAAACTAGGAGGCTAAACAGACTAAGATCTAGGCAGGTTAGTATCATGTTAGTACCAAGACAGAACTAAACATTCTACAGTGGTACTTACACAAGGGAAAACCAAACAGACCAAGATACAAACTAATAACACATTTCACAAAGACAGCTCCACAAAACATATGCCAAACTAAAACAGAACATAACCAAACAAAAGCCCACTTAACATAACAAATGCTCGACCCAGTTTCCCAGAACAAACTATATTATATATTTATAGAATGTCTAATTAGCTACCTCGGTTCAGGTGAACACTCATCACCTGACCGAGGTGCCTTCTGGGAAACTGAGTCTACAAACAAAATTTACAGAACTAAACACAGTGCCCTCTAGTGGTGAACCCTCACACCTGCCTTCACCTTCTCCTGGTGTTTTAATCAAGTTCAAAACCCCCCTTTAAACAAACAGGCGATACTGTATGAAGGTTCCTGTAAATGTGACCTGGAAAGTACCCAGACAACCCATGTTTCGTTTAGATATTTTAGCTGCAAATTGTAACTGTAAATTCAGATCGAGATCGAGTTACCCGGTTTTGCTTTCATAACAAGTTGTGTTGTTTTTTTTTTCTTTCTCAGTGTACAGTATATGTGTCACTGTGTTTCCCATGAACATGGTGTGTTCCATATTCCCATTAGGTCTCCTTTGGTTGTCCGACTGAGGAGAAGAGTTCTGTGTGGAACACTACAAAAGTGTTTCTCTATAAAAAAATGGCTCTAGAACTTTTTTTGAGGAAGCGAAGGAGCCTTATACTCTACATCCAATCATAAATTTGTTCATGTAACTGGTTACTGCATCCAGAGGTACCTACAGTAAGGTACACAAAGTACAATTACTTCATTTCCATGTAGATGTGCTTTTACTTGTATTGTATGTTGTACTTCACTACATTTCTGTAACTACGTGATTTGCATTCCCTCCATGAAACGCTCAATCATGTAGCACGTGTTTGAAATCAGAAGTGGTTTAGAGAGAGAGAGAGAGACTCTTTCACTATGACTTAAAGGCTGCATTGAGTTAATACAAGCTCAGTACTTTTGATCCGTAAGTAAATTTGAAAGTGAGAACTTTCAAAAAAAAAAAAAAAAAAGTCTCGAGGACTTTTATTTTACTGGAGTAATATTATACCTGGGGTATCAAAGGACAGTACATGATTTGTCTACTTTGTCCACCACTGACTGGTTTAAGTACTGAAATGTGCCTTCACACTACACTGAGATTAATCAGGTCTGTTACACTGGTCGTTATCCAGGAGTAGCATTAGGATTATGCTGTTAGACCGGGAGTGCAGACGTGAATCTTACACTACAGAGGTTCCATGTTCATGTCCATAATTTGCCCTAAGTCTAGCATGAAACCCTAACTCCACCACATGCATAATGTAAATGAGAACGTCATGCCGCATTTTGTTTTGTTTGTTTGTTTTCAGGAACCATCTGCGTGCTGCTGTCTTTCCCGTTCATCTTCAACCCGTGTGTGGGCTGCAGCGAGGTGACGCCGCAGTGGGTGGGGCTCACCTACTTCACCCCTTTCATTATCATCTTCCAGTTCGGCTGGGCCGCCACCCAGATCTCCCACCTGTCTCTCATCCCGGAGCTGGTGACCTGCGAACACGAAAAAGTGGAGCTCACCTCATACAGGTACGACGTTCTTTCACCTGAAGTCAAGCTCCGCCAGAGCACCATTGTATCTAGGAGATTATAAATGACGTTCATGGTCCAACACACTGGTTAGGAGTAGTACTGTAGGTTGTTACATTTACAGTATTTACAGCAGACACCCATATCCAGAGAAACGTACTGTCATTATACAGTACATCTGAGCCGTAGAGGGTTAAGGGCCTTGCTCAAGGGCCAGCAGTGGCAAATCCACCAGTGGTGGTGCGGTTTGGACCTGGGACCTTCTGATCAGCAGTCCACCACCTTCACCGCTGAGCTACTCCTACCCCTTCACCAAGATGTTGGTCAAGGTTACACTTTTGTGCTTTTACATTACCTACAGTAAACGCTTAGCTGCTTTTCAGGAAAGGTTTCATGTGCAACATCTTTATAAAGCAAAATATAAACCAGCTAACCTGGAAGAACCTGCAAGAAACCAAACGTCTGGGTCTGTGTTCCATACACTTCTAAAAGCTGTTCAGATACAATCTTCCATACACTCTCCAATGAAAAAGATCTGAGAGCTATTTGAGGTTTATTGTTCTCCTCACTGTGATTGTGAAATAAGGCTAAAAACAGCAAGTGAGATATATACTGTATACTGTACATTTTCTGTTACTGGTTGAAAGTAACCAACTAAATACACAGTAAATACACAAATAACTTTTATTAAAACTTTAACTTTTAATAACTTTCTTTTTTAAATGAATTAATTAAATGAAAGTATCTCACATCTCATCAAATGTATATAATATTTCTTATATTAGGCAAATTATATTACTATCTGTAAATGTACTGCACATGAGCAAACGTATAAGTACAAGACGCTGTCAGTTTTCCCATCATCCCGCGACACATTCTTGTTTTTCGCTTCTTCTTTTTTTAAATGAGACGTCTGGTTCTTCCCGACCCAGGTACGCCTTCACGGTGCTCTCCAACATCACCGTATACGCAGTGGCCTGGCTGCTGTTCCGCTTTCAGCACTCAGCTGATTCATCCATCGCTGACCAGCTGAGTCACCTGGACGTCCCCGTATTCAGGGTGAGAGATTCACTAATTAATGCCAGCAGGACAAATCCATGTAATGAAGCAATATCACATGATATGGAGCAGCGATGTGGTCATTGGCATCACAGCCATGTTATATTCAGCAATACAAACCATTGGCTTGTATCAAGCAAAGAAAACATTAAAAAGATTGGAATTGGGTTAATAGCCGTCCAGTACACTATTATGATTCCTGGAAGGATACTGATGAACCGTCAACTTTTGTTTAAGAAGAAATCATGAATGGAGGTCACTTAAACATTTGGTGAATTCGCATTAAAAAAAAAAAAAAACAACAATAAAAAAACATATTTATATTTAATAGAGGGAAATAAGAAAACCACTTGTTAGTGAGACTCATCAGAGAAAAAAGTTTGCTAGAGAGCATAAAGACTGGACTTTGGAGCGATGGAAAAAGGTCATGTGGTCTGATGAGTCCAGATTGCTCCTACTCCAGAGCGATGGGCGTGTCAGGGTAAGAAGGGAAGCACTTGCACCCATCATGCATAGTGTCCACTGTACAAGCCTCTGGAGACAGTGCTATGATCTGCGGTTGCTTCAGTCGCTCAGGTCTAGACTCAGCAATTAAATGAAGTCAGCTGACCACCTGAATGAGCAGGTTTTCAGACATGATCTAGGAACCAGTCTGTATGAGATGCGCCAGTTTAACAAGCTGATAAGGGAAGTTCCGTAACACACACACACACAAACACCATGAGAATGTATGAGGAAGTCAGGTTTAAACATAGCACTGTGTTATAAGTACAAGCGGCTGGCATGATGTTTGTTCATCCGTAGTTCCTTATAAACATCATGCAAGCTGAACTAAACAAAAAGCACAGAATTCTGTGTGTAATATGAAAAGCATAATCAGTCCTGAGATTGTGTCCTGACACTGAACAGTCACTGCAGTGCATCAACCGCTCACTCGACTCTCATTCTACATTTCCAGAACCTGGCTCTGATCGTGCTCGGCATCGGTGTTGTTTTCTCGCTCATCTTCCACCTGGGCACACGGGAACACGCGCAGCACCGTGGGACCGAGGAGAACCAACCGCTGGTGTCTCACTCCATCCAGAACTCGGGGACGCCACTCCTGTGGAAACACTGGCTCACTGAACCGTCCTTCTATCAGGTGAACTAAAGGAGATGTGCACAAAAATGGCATTATCTACAAGGGCCGTTCAAGTCAAAGCGGGACTACTGATTGTGCAAAATAACAGAACACTCCCTTTATTTTTCGTCATATAATTCCTAAATTCCTGTAATGTGCTGGAGGTGTTGGTGAGTGATTGTGTGTACTGTACAGTTCCTATAGAGAGGTGCGTCTCTTCCGCAAGTTATCTGTCAATTTAGCCCCTAACCGGGCTTGGGACTGGCACTGCATGCAGTGGCTGGGTGGTACTGTATGCACCTCTGATCTCCAAATCAACAACCTAGAGCCAGAAGTCTTCTGTAAATGTCAATCGCTTTCACGCCTTCATTCACCAGAAATTTCATCACGAGTCCCAGTTTAGCTTGAACGCTAACCCTTGTATGTTTTAGGCCAGTGTTGCATTATATTTCCTTCCTTTTTTTGCAGCATTTTTGAGGAAATTGAAAGAAATCATGATGATGATGACCATTTTTTCACATGTGCACAAGCTATTTTCTGAGTTCATGAACTTTTTTTTTTTTTTTTAAAGAAAAAAAAACTATTTAAAGATTAAGCATTGTAGAAAGTCAACATCTTCAGTGTGATGGCATAAACAGATCAGCGAGACGAAGGTGAAGCCGTTGCGTTTTGTTCCTCCAGGTGGCTGCTCTGTACATGTGCACTCGTCTGATCGTCAACCTTTCTCAGACCTACATCTCCATGTACCTGATAAACTCTTTGTTGCTGCCCAAGGTAAAGAAATGCTACACATTCCAGCCTATTCATCAATTTCCTCATCGCTCTTATGATTCGGTTCTCTCAGTAAAGTATCCTTCTGTCGTCCCTGTTTTCCCAAGAACTACATCGCTACCATCCCTCTGGTCCTGTACATTAGCGGCTTTGTGTCTTCTCTCGCCATGAAGCCGATCAGCAAACGCCTCGGAGTTAGCGTGAGTTCCCCGCATTCGCTTTGATTATCAGAACATAGCCTGTAGGATCCAGACTTTCTCTAATCTTTTACATTTCATCACCCCAAGCACATTTTTATCCAGAGTTAAAGAGTTTATCAGCGGTCACATGCAACTTGATTACGTTAATATCACAAAGAAGACAAAGTATTCCAGAAATATAAAAAATATATATATATATTATCTGTTCGGTTACCATGACAACTACAAACTAAGGGACAGTTTGTGCTTGGAATTATAGAAGCATAATAAAAAATCCCTTAAAATCTGTTGGTAGAAGCAATGCAGCTACACATCACTGGTTTAGATTATTGAGAGAATTAATGCAAACATTCATATAATAAGCTGTTTCTAACTAAACATTGTTGATATGATGGATTCATTATTATTTGTGGAAGGAGTCTTCAGCGTCAGTGTTCCATTCCATGGACATACGACTACAGTATGAATGAATAATCACTTGTCAGTTATTTATCCAGCTGTTTTCTCCTCCCCCCCCTCTCAGAAGACGTATTTTGCGGGACTCGTGCCCATCATGGCGTTTGGCATCTGGGTGCTGCTGGACATGAAGATGGGCGTTCGCGTGTACGGAGCAGCCGTGCTTCTAGGAGCCGGGTCTGCCGTCATTCTCGTGATGTCTCTGTCCATGACTGCTAATCTCATCGCAGATCAGACGGTAAAAGAGCTCAACATTACGAGCACCCGTAGGTCCCCCGTTTTCAACCATAACACTGATTAACACTGTGGGTTCTGACTCCTTTTTATGGGAACCAGCATTAACCTTTTCATCAATTGCTCTTCTATTGGATCGAACTTCACTCCATAAGAGCTGCAGTTTTGGAGTTACTTCGACCCAGTCGTCTAGACATCACAATCTGGCCATCGTCAAAGTCACTTAAATCCTTATTCTTGCCACAAGGTTCACTTGCTGCCTAATATACTGTATCCCACCCACTTCCCAGCTGCCATTGTAATGAAGTATTGTAACTCTAGCTACTGTGACAAGGACTAATTTGTGTTGTGATGGGTCCGGGCAACTCCAACACTGCAGCACTTGTGGGATGTTCCCAGTCTGCACTGGTCAGTGGTCCAAGGAACCAGTGACAGAGTCATGGATGCTCACCGATGCACATGGCGAGTGAAGGCTGGCCCGTGTAGTCCGATCCAGTGGAAGAGCTACTGTAGCTCAAATTGCTTAAAAGATTAACGCTGGTTCCCAAAGAAAGGAGTCAGAACACACAGAGCATCACTGTTTCTGTAGAAAAAGGCGAGAACTACGCAATATTAGCTGGACATTTATAACGTTACGGCTGATTGGCCAATATCCTATACACGAGACATGAATCATAATGAGAAATGAAGTCATAATGAATAGATAATGACCATATAATGAATTTTATTCAGATAAAATGGCCTTAAATGTCAAAAAAATCAAAAGGCCCAAAAGTCAAACTGAGACTTGGGAGGAGATTGGACAGACATTTGAATTCACGTTTTAAAGAAGCCTGTAAGTCCGTGAATGACGATCCCGGGGCCCACTGCAGTCATATGCATTTAGTGATACTTGGAAATCGATGAATCTCTTGTCACCAACTTGCAAAGGAGACGCGCATCTGTCTGTAGGAATATAATATAAATAATATATATAGAATAATATATAGAGAAAAATAAAAGTCTTTACTCAGTACTGTGTTCTGTTATTCTGAGCAATCAAAAGTCCCAGTTTGACTTGAACGCCCCTCAAATTTCACGTGCATTAATGTTGAACCACTTTAACATTCTAGTGTTTTGCATATAATCTGTTTCTTTCTTTTCTCTCCTTACAGCAAAGTGGCGCGTTCGTGTACGGAGCCATGAGCTTCACAGACAAGGTGGCTAACGGCCTCGCCGTGATGATCATCCAGACCCTGTACCCCTGTCAGTAAGTGGTGCAAGTCACATCTTGAAAGATTGTTTAACATCGGAATTGTTTACTGGTTCCTGCCGTATGTCATGTTTAGTGGTGTAATGTCTTAATCTGCCGTCTTTAGACGTTCTGAACAACTTGCGTGTCACAAGGTCAAGACTTTGACGTTATACGCTGGACCTCTCGCTCAATATCGTGTGTGTTCTATTCACAGAACACTGGCTTGCTGTACCGAGTGCGTCTGGTTCTACCATCGTGTCATGGTAGCTGTAACCGGGGGCGTCGGCATCGTTGCCGGGCTGTGCCTCCTAAGTCTGCTCGTCTGGCCGATCAGGATTCGCCGACGTGAGTTGAAAAAAAAAAAAAAAGTCTTTACAAACATTTGGATAAAAAAATGTATGATTCTGCAACCGTATTGTTTCCATGGCAACTGATGTGCCGTCATACGATTCATGTTTTGTCTGATATACTGTACACTCTCGTCTGTTTTAGGTTGAGAATGTTTCCTTCCTCATCTTGGTGAACAGGTGAGATATTAAATTAATTATTAGTTTTACTAAAAAAATTTAAAAAATTTAAAAAAAACTTTTTTTTAAACGATGGCTGCTATGACGCTCGTCTAAAATCCACCAATAGGAGGACAGTCCTGGCAAAAAAGCAAAAAGCCCCACAAAATTCACAAGAACTCCCACAAATGTGGTAGAGCCGATGAGGAAAAGGAAATAAAACATACAACTGTACTTCAGAATTCCCCTCGTAACCTCAAGATCACCTCAAAGTACATTTTCCTAATCACGCTGATCGCTGGTGGAAGTGTATTCGTTTTTCTTCGCTTACAGGGGGATCTGGCACGGAAACCATGTACAGTCAGATCTTATTCCTAATCTATTAACCGTGCGGTGTCACGGTGCACATGAGAGCGAATAGTGAAGAAAAGAAAAAACATTCTAATAAAGGGTGTGTTAGTTCAGTGTCCGTTTGTTATCAATTAGTGTATTTTTTTTTGTATGTTTAATAGCTTTCTAGGACGTCTGAGCGCTGTCTCTGACCTCTAGCAGTGCTTCTGGAGAACGAAAACATAAGGAGAAGCCGTACACTTGTGGAATGTCCCTTCTTAGAAACTGCTCAGACTTCTCCTCCTGACATTTTAGAGAACTTCCCTCATGTTTCATTCTTTTCTGTTTTGTTTTTTGTTTTAATCACAGAGCGTAGTGTTTCTTTTTGCAGGTTTGTGGCTAAACATGGGAAAACTTTGAGAACATGAGGATGGGTGTGATTGGGGGAAAGTGCCCGAGCACAAAGCAGCGAGTGTGTCCTTGCATCATGTCTACACAGAGCTATGAGGAAACATGCCGAACATGACAGTGTCGCATGACCACTACAATGCAGAGGTTCTACTTCTTCTTCTTGTTCCTTTTTTTTTTTTTTTTTTTGGAGGGGGGGAGGGGGGGGGAGGGTATTTTGGACATTTTTATAGCAACACTGACTGTTCTGCCAATGCCAATGTTGACTACTTGAATTACAAGACAAATTTCATTTTGGTGGCTGTATTTGTAATATAAACGTGAATGTTTAAAATGTATTTTGATGTCTTCATTGTTCTTTCTGAGCTGTGACATGTTAAAACACTCGACTATATTTATAAATATAAATATAACACAATGATGCTTCATTTAATCAGACTTGAATCTGATTGGTCAGAAGGTTCATTCAGTTCAGCTATAAGGCAAATCACAGATCATACAGTACTGTGCAAAAGTTTTGACCCCCCCCCTACCACCACCACCACCAAATTTTACTTCCAGAGAGCCAGACTTTCTTGTAATTGTTAGTCTTGAGGAACAGTTCTCCAGACTTCCTGAAGGACTTTTTGTCTCATATTTTTAGTGACCAGTTTAAAAAGCATCTAACTTAAGGCGTGAACCAGTGAGAAACAAGTCCAGATGATGGCAGGTGATCAGGCCGGTGATTAGTACACTGGTGATGCTGAATGCTGAGCGGTTGGAACAGACGAGAGGGGAAATGAGGTCGCTGCTGTCATAGTAAAACATTTCTTTCATTTAATTTACATCAATTGTTTTAACTTAATATTAAGAAATGAAAAAGCGGTTAAGGCATTGGACTACTGACTAGAAGGTTCAAACCCCAACGCCACCAAGTTGCCATAATTGGGCCCTTAACCCTGCTCAGATGTATAATGAGATGAAAATGTAAGTCTGGCAGATGTAAATGTAAATGAGGCGTGGCTCATCGGTTTGCTGAGGTTTCTGTAAGGAGTCTCCAGTGTCAGCGCTTTGTAACACTCAGATGTAAAGCTGCAACATTACATTACATTTCCTTCAGAACAGACGATATTACATTACATCTCCTCATTAACATGACATGCTACATTTTCTTTTTTGGTCTTATTTTCTTCAAGAGAAAGTGATGAAACGAGTGTTTATACAACATAAGTGATCATGGGAACTGACTTATTTTATGGACATTAAATGTAACTTTCACCATACAGAAATATGAATGATATTTTAATAAATAAATAAATAAAAGTGGGAATCATTGGCTAGGTACAGTAAATGAAGACAGTTCCTCAGAGTGTGCTTTTTTATTGTTAGATCATGATTCTGTAACACTGCGTCAGTACATCATGAACTTTATCATCACGGTTTTGTCATGAAGAGATCTACTTTTGGTTCAGATCATACTACGGTATCTCTGTATCCAAAGCCAAAGGTGCATCCTGGAGCTCTCTCCCTGTTTAACCTCGCCTCTATTGTTCTGGTATTTAGAAACTCCTGACCTGATTTCGTTCCTCAGTTCTACAAGTGTAAAGCAAGTACAATAGCTCTGTTTATATATTAAAAATAAGGACTCAGATTAACCCAAATCCCATCTTTAATTCATTTCATAACAGCAGTTTTGAGGTTAATCTAATAATTATAAAGCTTGTTGATAGACCTATTATGAATGCATTTACTTTCTTTTCTTCCACAAAAAGAGAATAAAAAATAACATTAAACAACATTTCCGTAGTAATAACTTTGAATGCAGAAATAAGAAAATTGCAAGATGCTTTTATTAAAGAACAAAGTTACCTTTGTGTGTGTGTGTGTGTGTGTGTGTGTGTGTGTGTGTGTGTCTAACCCTAAGTTTCTAATTCCAGTTTCCTCCCACAGTCCAAAGGCATGTAAATTAGGCTAATTGGAGTGTGATGGACTGGCACCCTGTCCACCCTGCCTCATGCCCTGAGTGCAATGGGATCGGCTCCAGGTCTCCCAGAACATTGTATAGGATAAGGAGGATAGAGAATGAGAGAATTCTGTTCTGGCACCTTGGTGGTGGAATGAACTTCCTCTAAATGGCCTACAGCCGGGTCAATGGCAATCTTTAAACCACAATCCCCATAAAATGAGAAAAAATATTTTTTTCATAATTTTCGAAATTAACATGAAAAAATGCAATAACAAATCTTTACCTCTTTCTCAACAGTATTATTTCCAAGCATATGTATATGGCTATATACAGTAGCTTCAGGATCACAAAGGCTGGCTTTCTTACTGACTCATCGTTTATGCCGCGGTATACTGTAGTCAGGGTGCCCAGGAGACAGAGGGTACGAGGCGGGGTACACCCTGGACAGGGTGCCAATCCATCGTAGGGCACACACACATACACACATTCACATGCTCATTCACACACTATGAGCCATTTGGGACGTGTTAAATAATTCTTCTTAGCAACTGCATAGAACTCGAAAGGGAACTGTTTTACTTTGAGGTTGTTTTCATCACAGACAAGGTCAGTTCTTTATTCCTTGGGCAAACACTTCGTCTGAAGTGTTGATGCCTTTAGTCACGCTTTGAGAACTCATTGGCTCCTTGTCATGGAAAGTCATTCTTACATCCTTGGGAATGGCTTTGATTGCCTGCTTTGGCTTTAGGCTTTCATATTTATGAGTTTGAACCCAATATAGCGGATTGTGAGAGGTTTCTGTGTATCCTTTAGTGCGCTCGTCTTTTGAAGCTCAACTGTAGTTCGCTCGATCTCGAACACATCCTCATGAGATACCTTATTTCGTGTTCATTTGGTCTATTAACTACTACAAATGAACTAAATTTACTGTACATCAAATCATAAATTAAAATTTTAGGCCTACAAAAAATACATTTTGGGGTTTATATTTTTATTTTCATGCAATTATAAAATTAATCATGGTTCATGTACGATCCTGTACAGGGTCACAGGAGGCCTGAAACCTAGGGCCTCCGGGCACAAGACGAGGTACACCTTGGACAGCGTGACAATCCATTCCAGGGCACACAAGTACACACGCATACACACTACAGGCAATTTAGAAATGCCAAGTAGCCTACCCTGCATGTCTTTGGACTGTAGGAGGAAACCGGTGTACCCAGAGGAAACCTACCAAGCACGGAAAGAAAATGCAAACTCGCGTTCATAGACCCCAAGACAGGAATCGAACCCTCAACCCTAAAGGTGCGAGGCCTCAGTGCTCACAACCACGCTACCGTGCCAACGGAATCAGTTATAAAAAATTATGCGACAGCATGTTCATGGTGTGGCTATATAAGTTCCCTTGGAGAACTATAACATACACCCCACTAAGGAAACAAACCTTCACATTTTAACATCCTAACACACTGTAATATATATCAAATCTGATGTAAAGCTCTGCCTTAGAGTAAATGCAAGCTCTTCTTACTGATCCATCCTGAGGTGTCCATTGTCTTGCAGGAATGACCCTGATTGGATCTCGGATTGGTTCACACTTACAAGATTTTAACCCTGAATCGCTATGGGAGATTTTGGAGTGATGCCAATTTCTGGTGTTCATTAATGGCAAATTTCTATGATACAAATACTTCTGCTGTAGAAAATATTCAACTTCAACGGTGGAACAGTAACTCAACATCATTAACATTAGCATCACCTCACCAGATAATTGATTATTTTTCTATGACAGCACACCTCAGGTTGTGAAAACCCTTGCATGACCTTTCTATATTTAAAAAAACCACGCTACTGCTCCCTAGAGGCTGGACACGGCACAGTCCTGTTTGGGGTCCTGCTGTCCTTGACATCTGGAGATAGTGCTGGATGTGTTTCAAGCGCTCTGATATCTGATGATGTTGACTCATACATGGGCGGCATTCGGTTTCCACATAGAAGAATTTTCTGAAACGTGATCAGCAAAAACAAAACGCCACGGCGTCCTTTAATTTGGCCAGAGAGACTCCTGTTGATCGGCCCACGGCGCAGGCTGCCGTTGACCCCCTTGCAGTGTTTAAATCTGCGGTGCGGACTAATTTGAAGAGCAGGCGTAATCACTGCCTGTTAGCGTGACCACTAATTGGAGTGCAGGCCGGGGCTTGTCGAAAGATGGAGGTGGAGTGCTGTTGGTAGTCTAGGATTACCTCATTAAGAAGAAATAGGCTGGGAAGGCATGGGTCTGCCACCCAGGGCACCAGCATGGAGCGATTCGGGTGTCAAAGATTATCACTGATATGCTTATTATTATTATTATTATTATTATTATTATTATTATTATTATTATTATTATCATCACTGTTATCATTATGATCTTTTTACATACCACCATTGCACATGCAGTGAATGAAAAGGACATGTGATTATACCCTTCATCAACCCTAAATACATCCTACCACCTACTCGACAATCACATTAAACAATCATTAAATCTGTGAATACTTTACAATGCTCAGAGAACAGGCTTATTAAGTGTCTATGTATGCTTTTGAACAGACATCTCGGCCTGCGAATAATAAAGCATTGCAGTTACAGGTCGTGTGTAACATTGTCTGTAATGAGAGCAATAACATTTGTGCCCACTAAATGTCAAACACATTAAATTATAAGGTAGGACATGAGGGGGGACGCGCTGGTGGGAAGAGAACCCGAGTCTGTGAAGCTCAAGGCTAAAGGGAAAAAGAAAAAGAAAAAGAAAAAAAAAAAAAACTCAGACTGGATTTGAATTGAAGGTCCGTGAATCGCACTGTTCGCCAGCGTTTTGATATTTTCGTTGATAATGAAAGAGAATAACCTACATTTTCGCCTCACATATTCGATCCCGGCATCCAGATTTGGCTCTGGATTTTGTCACTCTATTTAGCGTTTAGTAGTTTAGCTGTATATGCTTTCGCGCTGGAGGTCACCCAGGAATCTTCTCCACAGATTGTGTAATTACAGCTAGCATTTTCATATGTCTCTCTCTCTCGCGCGCGCGCACGGCTTATAAAGGGAAACTTGACATTTTACTGCTTTCATGGCGTACCATGTTGACCATTCAGAGTTTTATTTAAAGCTTGATTTTCTCATCTCGCTTATGTCAGTGCTGCTCTTTATTCTCTTATTATAGCAGATATTCCGGTAAAGGCACATGCCCTGGATTTATTTTTCTTCCTGATAACTGGAAATGCTAGCACTTTTGGCACGAGTTGGTTGTTGTAAGGCTGTCTCATGTGTGGAAAAATAAAATCACTTCAAAACAGTGACAAAGAAAAAAAAACGAACTTGCTTCTATTTCTGACTCTGCATATATTTAGATCCTTTGAAATGCTGCGTAACTGTACGAAACATTGAATAACATATAAACAAAAGTGTTTGTTCAGTTAACACTGGCATTGCTAAGGCAGTTAAACTGATGACATGTGCCTCATGCTAACTCTTCACAGGGTAATTAGCCTAGTGCTAGGAAGCTTACTTTCTCTTTAATGAGCTTTAAGGAAGTTTCTCTTCCATAGTTTCCTCATACTGTATATTTCTCAATATTTCATATATTTTCTTATGTGTTTTATCTTATGTCCCTGTCTTTTCCCTTTAAGGAACAGAAATGTACTGTAGCATCTTGACAGTTAAAAATTAGCCTTCAGTGTAAAACTACCTTGATAAAAATTAGCACAATGCAACCTGCAAGCTATCTGATGCTAACAACTTTATAGATAGTGGTTAGCCTAGCAGTTGTTTCATATTAAAGTGTTTATTTTCCTTGTTTTGTTTTTTTTTCCACTTGTTCTTTATGTTCATCCAGGTAGATACTATTAGCATGTTAGCTAACACATATTATTATGTGGTAATATTGGGTACCACTTCTCTTCCTCTTTTACCCATTTTGGCTTAAAAATAAAACAAACATCTTTTTTTCCCCCATCAAAGGTGATACATTCTACTTTTTTTAAAAATTATACTTATTAAAATTAGGGTCAATGTTTTAGCTCTTAGCAAATAACTATCGAAAATGTTTGTTTAATTCATTGAGCTTATCCCGGAGTACACGCTGGACAGGGTTCCAATCTATTGAAACTGAGGGAATAAACCCACCAAGCACAGGGAGAACATGAAAACTCCATGCACGAAGACCCTGAGGCGGGAATCGGACCCAGACCCTGGAGGTGCCAGGCAACAGTGATAACCACTAAGCCACCAACGCCATCTAAAACACACACTCTTGGGTCAAAATATTCTATTACTCTCTTCTAAATCACATTAATACTGTATAAACAGTAACGCTTCTCTTACTAAATAACAAGATTCATGTTCAGAGAATAGAAAATGTTTCTTTAATTCATTCATTCAGGGGACTTACGGCAGTTTAACTAGATGTTTTTTTGTCAGTGATGTACTTATTATCTAGATGAAGTATCAGAATTGATACTAACTTAAACTAATAATAACCAATCTGATTACATTCTTTGAGACCTGGCTCTTCCTATTCCTATATGTTTTTGATCTAAAAATTTCTTCTTCTTCTTTTTTTTTTTTTTTCAGACAAACCACTGTTAACTGAGGACTTAATGCATAGGAAACTAATGCACAGTCAAAGGCAGCCTGACAATACAACACTGGAGTCGATCATTTTCCCATAACAGCACATCCCAAAGTGTTTTATTTCCCCTACACCACACTCATTTGATGATTTACTTGTTATATGTGTATTTTCTTGTTAAACTTTTTGGATTTCCTTAAAAACCTCCGCTTTCTTCTTTCTTTAAGCAAAAAACTGCTTGTCTTGTTGTTAAGAAAGTGGAATGTGTACACTGCATAAATCTTCTTGTGTCTTAATGACACTGGCACTGACACTGGAGACTCCTTCCATAAGTGTTAGATAGACATTCATTCACACCATTCCAGAAGTTATAAGTTTAATTAGTTTGTGCAAATAATATTATTGTTCTAGAATGTAGAAAATAAATCACAAAATAAAAAAACACAGTCAAACCTTCGACTGGTGGCGTATACACCATTTGAGTCTGTAAATATATAAGTCACTAATTTGCCACTGCAATAATGTCACATCTGCTGTTACAGAAAATGAATCAACACCTTCTGACCAAACGGAATTGAGACGGTGGTCTATCTTACCCATCTGCCCCAATAGATCACTTTCTCCTGTGTCTCGTCATGCCTTGTTTAGCATCCTGATAAAGTTCTCGATTTTAAAGTCTCATTATAAAATGATAATGAGAACTTGAATGAATTCGATTTCAGTGCCTGTTACAGTATGTCCCATTGTAAGTGTCTAAGAGCATTGTTTCCTGTTTTGTTTGTTTTTATCTATAATTAAGATCTATCTGCACTTGCATCCACCTTCACCTCCTAAACCCGACTAGATGCAACAGCACTGTAATATAAAAGTAACATTTTGAAATAAGTATCTCAGGGAAGAGAAGCTTTTATTGCTTTGCCAATAAACGAGGTTATATTTATGTGGATAATTAGACATACAGACCCTTTTTGTTATACAGTAAATGTGAAATATGTGGCAAGTTAACACCACAAGTAAAAAAAAAAAATAAAGCACAAGAATAGGCCTGATGGTGAAACTCCAGCCATGTCCATGCAGTTTTTCTATAATGGTAAAATTAAAAACAGCATCTACGAAAATAGTTTTGTCTTTCTGCCTACAGTATGTCCTCGGAACAAACTTAGAATTACAGTATAATGTTGGCACTGCTATAAATTTTCACATACATCTTCTATTTTAACCCAGTGTTAGTGTTTTTTTTTTCTTGGCTGGGTAAAACTGTGGACGAAGCCCGGAGGCTGACGGTGCACTTTCTCTACATGTTTCTGATCAAGAATCATGAAAAAAAGGACTAAGAGAAGCCAATTAAAGAGAGAAAAGGTTACCGGCAAAGAGCATGTCATTATTGTCCGAATGAGTCGAAGTTCATGAATCATTGTGGACAGCTGGAGAATGTGCATGAGTTTGGTTTGCAGACTTGGGTCAGTCCTGCTGGAACTGGATTTATTTTTATTTTTTTGTATATTGGAACTATATTGGAACATTAAAGTGTGACAGACGACAGGAGGTCAGAAGAGGCAGAAGTTGATAACCTTTCAACTAATAATGACACACGTTTAAAACCAGTGACCGAAGGTAGGACAAAAAAATCGAATCTGTTCTTCTGTTCTTATATCATTATAAGTCATTAGAAGGTAAAACAGTGTAGACATATTTTTTCTTATTTATTGAACAGAATTAAGCAAACGTTCAGGTTTCATTTATATCTACAGTACAACAGCAGTTTTGCCAGTAGTTCCTTCAATAATTAAAATTTGATTTTTTATATTAATGCACTTGTTTTAATCCAAGTTTACCCAAAGATATTCCACATAACCTGGGATTTAGGGAACATGGGAACATTAGGGAAAATACTTTTTTTTTTTTTTTTGCATTTGTTTTTCAAATTTAATACAGCATTTTCACATATTACAGGTTATAACCTCAGCAACACATTGGTTAGAAAGGAGAACCTTTGCTATTAAATATTTACTAAGTATTAATTACAAGTCTTTTTTGCTGTAACAACGATGATATCCCAAGCTGGAAGGTTTTGCAAAACCTATCGATCCATGTTAGATCAAATAGTAAGAGTGTCATCTGAATATGCGCTGCAGTTATAGAGATACGACGCGGAAACATGAATTATGGTCGTGTTACAAATTTGTTAAAAATATTGATCAAGAAATTCTGCAAAATCTTAAATGCTAAATATTAAAAAAATCTAACTTTTGGGAAAATGTTTAGTTTTTAATCTTTTAGATTGTTTGTTTGTTTTACTCACTGTAGTAAGCATTTTATTTTTATTCCACATTTTCCTCCGTGATTTCCTGACAAATTCCAATAAAGTTTCCCAATCCCAATAACTTTATCTTCCTCATAATCCATTTAATAAAACTACACACAGTGTCATTTTAACCCCCTGAGACCCAAATTCTAATGTTGTGTGTCATGTATTTTCCTCCTTTTTATGCCTGTTTATTAGCACCTGATGTTGTTGCATATAGGAACATCAGATGCTAATAAAGTATAGTAGTGTGTGAAAGTCTTGAGCAACCCATTATCTCTTCATATTAAATAAGATTAAATGATGTAGATTAATTTAAAGAAATCAGAACAAATGTTTTACTGTGACAGGCTTTAAAGTGCCTAAAGATACAATTAAAATATTTCTTCATGTAACAACCTCAGCAACACCCTCATACTAACCACCTCATCTGTCATCATCTGCACCTGTTTCTCACTGGTTCACGCATTAAGTTAGATGTATTTTTATGCTTAAACGATTCATAGGTGTGTTTCATGTGCGGCTTAACAAACAAGAAACATTCCTCTGAAACTGCTCAGGTACAGGGACTGGAATGAAAAAACGAGAGCCAAAAAACGAGAGCCAGAAGAATCCTTTAGGAAGCCTGGAGAACTGTTCCTCAAGACTACATTAAGAATACGAGAAGGTCTGTCTCTTTTGAAGCAAAATATGAGGAAATGCAGGCTGGCTCAAGATGGTTAAATACAGTACTGCATATTTAATGTTCTTATAATAAACAGCGAAGTCACAGTTTTTTTTCTTTTCTTTTCTTTTCTTTTTTTTCTTCGTGTGACGACAGCCACCGTTCTGTTTTATCGCTAAAGTTGGTAATGTTGTCATTGTGGTTTGTCATTCTCATCTCATTTTTGCTTGCAGTACTTAGCCTTCACGTCAGACCCTTTTCTTGAACCCAAGTTAGCATTGCAGAATACTGCTGTTTTACTGCTTAACGAAGTATACTTATTATTATTATTATTATTATTATTATTATTATTAGCATCAGCACTGGGGTTTATCTGTAGCTCTGTTCATCCTATAACTATACTGAACTTGCTTTGGTGATAAAAACAGTGAAAGTCAAACATCAAATGAGTAAATGTAACAGCATTTTAAAATATTTATGCAAAATGAGGTAATTTTGATTTTGAATGAACAAACATTTATTCAACAGAAACTATTCTGAAGCAGTTTTTTTTTTTTTTTTTTTTTAGCTAGCTACAGGATTGTACTAATTTTTGTCTCCTAGCAACTGTGGAAATAATGACTAGCATTGGCTAACTGGACCAGGTAGATTCTTATAAAACAAAATAGTTGACAGTTTTTTGATTTTATAAAAAGCTCTTGAGTTCAAAAACACTCTGAGAGCAAACAGTAACATAAATTAGCAAACTGAGAAGTTAACTAATAGCTAGCAAAATAAGCAGCACAGCTAGTTATACATTAGCATGCTACATACTGCATGCTACATCTGAAAAAAAAAGTGTCAATACCCTTAATCTATCCATATATCCAAATATATCCATAATTTAAGATTATAAAAGACCTGTTATAAAATTATGAAACACATTTCTATACATATTTCACTACTCTAATCTTTAACTGTTAATTTTCTTGTTCTATTGGTGGATAATTTTGCTAAAGTTAAGCATTTATTTCTTATGATTATGTCCGTGGAAAAGGAAAAGTAATACTGTACTTAAAAAAAGTTTAATGTTGCCGAAATATATGAATCATATATTTGGTTTATTGTAATTTTATAAAAGGAAATATTAGATAGACATAATCCAAGATATTTTCATCTCTTGATTTGATGTCTTTTTTTGTTGTTGTTGCAGTGTATCATATTCATTGAATCCGTATTGTCACATATTTCTTTATGTTTCGCTTCCAAAAAGTCAGACTTTTTTTTTTGTTTGTTTTTTTTTGCCAAGTTTTAGCCTCTCATTGTCAGCCCAGTCCCTTTTCCTTGAGTGTCTATACACCAGTGAAACAGGTGATCAGCAGTACACTGGTGATGCTGAACGCTGAGTGGTTGGAACAGACGAGAGGAGAAATGAGGTCGCTGCTGAGGTTGTTACATACAGTAGAGTAAACAACCAATTTTTAAATTGTATATGTTGACGCTATGCAGCCTGTCACAGTAAAACATTTGTTCACATTTCTTTAATTTAATCTTTTATGGTCTCCACTGCACAAGTTACAGCTGTATTTGCCTATATGGTAATGTTTCCTGTGCGGTGATGCTTGTTTAACATTTTAAGTAGGAGTCTCCAGTGTCAGCACATTGGTACTTTCTAACATCTTCAGTTCAGGACAGAGCTGGATTTTTATTTTTGCATAATAACAGAACAGATTTCTGTTATTATTGCTCTATATAATCTCCTGCTACACTAATGCACTTCATCCCAGCATTTCACTAGTGCATGAATACCATCAAGGTAGAACGTTTTCTCAGTACGCTGGAACCATGACCGCACTGCCTGCTTCATATCTGAAGCGCCAGCTTCCCATGAGCTCCTTTCATGGCTCAAACATGTGGAAATGGCCTGGAGCGAGGTCAGGACTGTATGGGGGATGTGGATGTGGAGGGAAACAACTTTCCGTCGAGTTCCTGTACCGTGCAAGTGGTGTTGAGTCTCTTTCACAAGTTGGCGAAGAGTTCAAGGAACTACTAGCTACTACTAGCTGAATGTTCACAGGAACGACTGCAGTGGGCTTCGGAATCATTCAAACGTTTTACTCTGGCTAAAAGTCTCATCACCGATGCTTGAAACCTTGTGTAAATGCCAATTGGTTTTGTGCCTTCATTCACCAGAAACTTTATCGCAAGTCCTCTTTTGCCCTGTATAGTATAAGAATTTTTTTTCCCCGAACAATGTAATAATTTGTAAACTCCTGTGGTGTAAGAGGAACAAAACACTCTGCGGGGTTAACAATCCTGCACTTGATGTCGGGCTGCACCACATCAGACTAACATTGATTATTTTCCAGTTTTATTTGTTAACTTGGAACTCTAATATTTCTTTATTCTTATACCTTTTCTTGTACCTTTTCTGGGTCCACTAATGAACTACAGCGACTATAAAAAGAACGTTATGGTAGCAATAAATCGAAATGTTTTTCATCTTGCAGTTTGTTCCGATACTTTCGGTTCTTGGGGTGCTTTCCCGGGTCAGATTACAGTTTCCCACAAAAAAGCACAGACAATCCATTTTTAAATCTTTTATTTGAAATGAAAACCAAAACTGAAACCAAGGCACCTTGTTGTTCTCTCGGATGCTTTCAGCCAAACTGTGTCCAGAAACGGATTCTCCTGCAGTAACACAGACACACGTGTGTCTCTGGGAGTAAAATATCCCGAGGAGGTGAATGCGGGGGAAATAAGCGCACTCCGTGAGACGAGTATGCTAACTCACTGCAGATGTGTGGTCAGACTCATAACCTGCGTGTCTTAATGCTGATCAATTTGTTTTATTCTTGTAACTTCTGCAGATATCATGGGTAGTTTATAGTTCCTGACGTTGATACAGACATGACTAGCGTACACAGATCTGGTTTAGTGGAAAAACAAGGCAGAGTGAAGGCGTGCAGCATCATTGTGGTCGGTCCATGATGTAGGTGGGACTCTTTGTAGTTTGACTGACTTTTTTTTTTTTTTTTCTGATTTAGAGAAGCTGTGTAGGGACTGGAAGGACATGCAGTGCTTCACTCATGGCTCATGGTACCTCTGTTCCTTGCGCTTTTGGTCTCTATGGTCTGAAAGTCAATGACTTGTGGTTGTGTGTGTGAATGTTTGTGTTAGCACAGCTGGCTTTACAGTTTGTGGTGTGAGTGTCTGAACGCTTCTGTGTAGTGTCTTAATCCTCTCTCTCTCTCTCTCTCTCTCTCTCTCTCGCTCGGCGTCTCTGCCAGGAGCTCAGGATGAGAGACAGGATGGTTCTCCTCAGGATCACCGGGATCTCCGTTCCTCTGGTTCCTGCCGTCCGGTGCACTTTGGAGCCAGTCTGAGAACTTTAAGGGAACTTTAGCTCCAATCTCTGTTCATTCCACAGTGTGGATCTGTTTCTCTTCATGGAGCTCCCCAGCATCACACACATGGTCGGCAACCCGTCGGAGAGCACGGTGAAATGGCAGCTCTGCTATGACATGACAGCCAAGACGTGGTGGATGGTGAGTCGTCTTCTCCTTTCTTTTTTTCATCCTCTTCTTTCTCCTCGTCGGCAAGAAATGGCTTCGGCGTACCTGAAAACTGCCCTCGTGTCCTGGGTGTTGCTTTTTTTCAGAATGTGGGTTTGCACATTGCTCCATCATGAATCGACAGATTTGAGCGGAAAAAATACTCCTGGACTGAAATCATTTCAAAAGTCTAAACAGATACAGAAGGGTTTTTGAGCTGTTGGTGTTGTTGTGTCATGGTTCATGATGTCATTCATGAGAGAGCTTGTTGCTTTGGAAGTTTATGCATTTATTATTTTTCTATAATAATAATAATAATAATAATAATAATAATAATAATAATAATGCAGTCTAATATAATTATGCAGATTATTCTTTGTTGCTGAAAATTGCTTGAATATTAAAACAATCTCAACAAGACATCAATCATTTCATATAATACGCAAGTAAGATTTACGTTCCAATTATTATTCACTTTTTTTTTTCACTTTTAGGTTAATAATTCACACACTTCCATGTTCCACATTGCTTTCCCTTTGTCTTAGTGCCAGAAACAATCACAATGAATTACACAAGCATAATAAACATCATAAATTGATGTTGTTTTTGTTATATGAAAGAGAAAACTGCCATGCTTTGTTCTTCATGCTTATGTTCAAGTCTCATGTCTCATGTCTTGGGTACGAGTGTTAAATCTGGAAAGCGGCTTTTTTTCTCTCGTCCAGTTGCTGTTGGAACGCAGAATGTTCGAATTTCTGGTTTGTGGTTTTTGCTTATTTATCCATGTGTAATGGATTGACTCTTTTCTCTATTAGTGCTGTGTTATAACAAAGGTGATTGCCATCTCTCTCTCTTTCTCTCTCTCTCTCTCTCGCTCTCGCTCTCTCTCTCTCATTAGCCACCCACACTCTTTGTTTAAAAACTCCCTCCAATTAAGATCCACTACGGACTGGCGGTATTAACTAATCACAGCGACTGGCTTTGATTGTTTGTCAGGTCGGGTTTGAGAAATGACTTGACTCTCTGAGCCGGTGTTTCACACATGTTCAGCTCTCGCCCAGTGCGCGGCTTTTACACGGGCGGAAATCCATCTCAGATTCATCACTATGCTGAACCCTGTGCGTGTGTGTAATGTGTGTGTGTGTGTGTGTGTGTGCACTTTAATAAGCTTACAAACTGCTTATAAAGCTTTAATAAATAATTAGATTCAGGATTCATCATGTGATTCTGAAATTGGTTGAACACTGAGAATGTTAAAGTGTTTGTGTTTTCTATCCATATTATTTCTGCACCTTTTGGGAAAGTTTATTAAATTAAACTTCCACAAACAAGCGCATATTTATATTAAACTAATAAATGGTAATCAGCTAAATCAGTGTTTCTCAAAATGGACTGTATTCTCCTAAACAAGAAATATCATATCAAATTTTCATTTATTATTGATTTTTATTTTTATTCTAACCTCAACCTAAGCCGACCTGTAAACACCAGTTGTTCCTAATGTGGGACATTTTATTATGGCTGAAATAAAAATGCAGATTATTATTCTCTTTTTTTTTTTTTTTTTTTTTGACTTTTAAATAATCTGAACCTAGCCTCCTAATATTTCAAATAAATCTCTTCTGGCTGGTCCATGAATTTGTTTTATTGTTGTAAAGGCGTTTCTGGCTAAAAAAAAAAAGTCTGAAAATCGTTAGAACATTATTTCAAGAAGTCTCCATATTAGTCTATTTAGCAGAACTATTCTATAAGCATTAGGAATGTTGGTCATACTGTATGTGATGTTAATATTGATATATTTGTACATGCATAATGATTTTCATCTTTATCTGGAGTTTATTTGCCACTCCAGTGTAAGTTTATAACCCTGAGAGTTTTGCGTGTCGTGGCGAGTGTTCGAGTCTGTCGGAGTGTGAGGGATGTCAGCGCTGGTGTGGGGTTTGTGTACCGTTGTGTCTTCCGCTCCCAGGGGCCTTCTCAGGATACGGAGGTGGCTCACACATGTTTAACTGCTGTGGTTACGTTTGAAATATGGAAAAAGTTGCAGTTCCAAATAAAGGGCCAGGCTAAACATTTTTTTTTTCACTGAGACATTGGCATTTGTAGCTAATTTAAATGTGAAGTGCTGAATTTCTTGTTCTGAACAATCAAACTGGTGTTGCTGGGGTTTATTTTGAAAACTCGTTGCACTTCTTTTGCCATTATTGGACGTCTGGTGCCAATATCCTGTGGGAATAAAACAAGGAAATTGTGTGAAAGAAAGGGAACATACACAAGAACATTTATCATTCACTCACTCTCTCAGTCATACACTCACACACACGCAAGCACTTCGGATCCAGAGCTGCCATGCAGGTATACTGTACAGTGATTACATTAACACACATTCTTTTGCATAATAGAGAATTACTGTATGAGATTGACGTTTGAGTGATCTAACTGCGTAAAAGTTCAATCGGTTTACATAAGGAAGGACACAAATGGTGGAAAAAAGAAATGATTTTATTTCTTTATTTAGTTTATATTACTTTTGACTTCTATTTTTTTCCCCGGTCATTCTCATCTACAGAAGCTGAACTTTAAACCCATAGGAAATGTACATGAATAAAAGATAAAAGGCATTTTCTTTTTATTCATAATTAGAAAAAAAAATGAGTAAATGTATGATTTTCTTCAACATTTTAAATTATATGGATCATCTACAGTTTCTTGATTCTCCAGTGTGGGAAGAAAATAGCGAGGTAATATGTTGACTGCTGCTTTAATCTCAAACAAGGAAAGAAGAAATCTGCTTGATGTGATAGAAAGATAGTTCATCTCTTGGGTGTTTAATGGGGATGAGGTCTGTCGCATATGCAGGACACTCATTTATGAAATTTGGCATATTTTTATCTCATTATATCTGAGCAGTTGGGGGTTAAGGGCCTTGCTCAGGGGCCCAGCAGTGGCAACTTGGTGGTGCTGGAATTTGAACCTGGGACCAGTAGTCCAATTCCATAACCATCCGTGCCCCCTGCCACTCAAGTTGTTCCACCCTTAATACAACATGTCAGTTTGGGAATCTTAACTTCAATGGAGGGAAAGTGTAATTCGTTCATATTCCTGAACTCCAGCAGAAACCTGAAAAGGAAACCAAGAATACATGAGGCTTTAATAAGGAACCTGCTTAACAGAAACAAAACCCATCTGAACTCAATGAAACTGAACCAAACAGAATGCAAAACAGGAAGTGACCTAAGACTAACAAGTGGACATGGGGTTGTGAAGCACCTTGGCAGGAGACCTAACAAGGCTCAACTCAGCAAAGGAGCTGTGATGGATGATATATGGCATGAGGATTGGAGCAAAGTTCAGCACAGGATCTAGGACTGAACTGTTGAGGCTGAACTTGGCATGAGAGCTCTGAGTGGCGCACTGGTAAAGCGCTCGCCCTATCACCCGGAGATCGCGAGTTCGATTCCCGGGTGATGCAGTAACCTCTCGCAGCCGGATGTCTAGAGAGAGCTGATTGGCCGAGCTCCCTCAGAGGGGAGGGATGAGAGGTATGAGAGGTACTTAGTGCTCCCACATTAATCACGGCTCTACAGCCTTAATGTGGGAGCCCCCTAGTGACGGGGAGGAATTGGACATGACTAAATTAGGGAGAAAATCTGAACCTGAGCCTGGGATGAGCTCTTGGATGGCACTTGTCACATGGGAACGTGGCAGGGACTTTGCTGCTTTGTGGAGTTTTGGGGATAGCTTGATTGTGATTGTGCTTGAGGTCAGAGCTCAAGATGCAAGTTTGGAAGTTTGGAACCAGAACAACAGTGCCTGTGACTTGGTGGAGTATCTGACTGTGACAATGCAGGACTACACTGGGACATGGCACGACATTGCTGGGGAAAGTTAAAGCCATTTCTTTGTTAGGACACAGCATTTCTAGAGCAGAGCAAATGCATTGCTATGGTGCAGGCTGTGTTTTGAACAAAACATGGTGTTCTTCAAGCATTACAGCGCATGACTCCTGCCCGGTGTGGGATGCCTCTGCAGGATGCTACTGTAGGTCAGGTCACTAGGATGATCTTCAAAAGGCTTGAATGGGCAGCGTGGCTGTAAACAGAAGCATGGCTGGAGCTTTGAACTGGTGGCCTCAAGTCTTCCAATCATGAGGTGGTAGTCTGTCCAGTCAACTGCCTTCATTTACTCCCAGTCACCACCTGCAGACCTCTTTCCTGCAAAAAAATAATTAGAGGGACACTCATGCTGTAACAAGGGGAGACGAGTGCTTCCCTTGTCTGCTACATCCAGTGTTTGGAGGTTGGGTTTTCTGTCAGAAATAAGGAGCCAGAAATTCGGGTGATGCTGTAACCTCTCGCAGCCGATGGCCTAGGGAGAGCTGATTGGCCGAGCTCTCTCAGAGGGGAGGGATGAGAGGTACTTAGTGCTCCCACATTAATCACGGCTCAGAGCCAGGATGTAGGTGCAGGCTTCACTTTGGACAGGCTTCACTTTATTTACAAACTAAGCAATACAAGACGAAATACAAACATAGAACTATGGACTTTAAGGGGAGTTTGCATTAGCACTTACAGTAGCCTCATCAAGAAGTATAAGTCGGAGACCCAACGTCTCTCCACAACATACATACAGTACAGCACACACATATTCCTGGATTGAAAGGGGATCTATTATACAAAATTCACTTTTTAGACATTCTGATGGCTCTCCAGTGTGCAAGTATGAAACAACAAGACAAAAAAATGTGAGAAAACTTTCCCTGCTTTTTGTCCTTTTACCATTTTTGTATTGTCTAGGATTTAAAAATACATAATAGTTTTCCACCTAATGTGACCTAACGAAGAGCCCCTCTTTGTAGTGACGGGTCGTTCATAAATGATCTGTTCTTTTTGGACAAATCTTTAATGTGACTCAAAAAAACCAGTAGTCTCGGAGAGTGATTCGTTCATTTTCTACGGGCCCGCATGCGCAAAGCTTCGCAAAACCTCCGTAGGTTATGTACAGGAAACAGAAATGAGTCGTTACCTTAGTGTCTTTAGTCCGAGTCATTTGTTCTTTTGTCACGTGACTCTCATAGACTCTATGCAGTGCAATCGATTCAAAACCGAATCACTAAAATGATTCAAACTTCCCATCACTACCTCTTTGCTGTTTGCTGTACAGCTCTGCTGTTCTCTGGTGGGGGGCGTGGCTAAACAGTTGCTCATTTACATAGAGACTGAAACGGTGTATTCGTAAGAGAAGTGAAACAGAGGGAGTTCAAGGTATGAAAAATGCCGTTTTCAGCTGTGTGTTGTATTTCAAAAATATGGGATCTTTAAGCAGAAAATCTGATGAGAAAACCAAGAATACATGAGGCTTTAATCAAGGAACCCAATTAACAGAGACAAGATCCACCTGAACGCAGTGAAACAGAACCAAACAGAATACAGAACAGGAAGTGACCTAAGATCTGTAGTGACCTTCAGAGAGTGCTGAAAGTCTGTTTCAAAATAAGAGTCCCAAACACAAAGTGCAAAAACGACCACAACAATGCTGTGCTCATCTAGCAAGATCTACTGTGACAAAAGTGTTATTTAAAAAAAGCCCTTTTAAAGTTGAATCTTGAAAATAATTGCATTTTGATTTACGTACATGTAATAAATAAGACAGCTGTCAAAATGTCTGTAGATGCTCCTGCATTGTCATCATCATCATCATCATCATCAAAGAAGAAGACTTACACACTCTGCACATACACATAGCTGACAGCCGACAGCGACCTGAGAGTCCTAATAAATAAGAATGATTTATTCAGCGCCAACTTAAAGCCCTGGTGATTATTTCCACAGCAGTGTTAAAATGCAGCAGCATGGATGGTTATTCAAAGATTCAGAGATTCAAAGAACTTTATAAATCCCACAGGGAAATTGGCTATTCTTGATTACAGTTGCTCATGGTTGTTATCCAGTAGAAAAGGAAACAAAGTACAGCGGAACCTTGGGTTACAAGCATAATTCGTTCCGGAAGTGGGCTCGTGTTTCAAAACACTCGTACGCCAAATCATCATTTCCCATAAGAAATAATGAAAACTCAAATTATTGGTTCCACAGCCCCAAAAAATAAATACATAAAAATAATTAATATAATCTATAAAATGAAAATAAAACAAATTAATCTGCACTTTACCTTTTAAAAAAGTACAAATAAATCCCGACAGATAAGTGTTTCCGTTGGTGCTCGCAGGCGCTGTGTGTATGTGTGTGTGTGTGGAATTAGTCCCTTCCCTCAGTTTCACAACAAACACACACACACACACACACACACACACACACACACACACACACACACACACACACACACACACACACACGGAAACACTGCTGATGATCTAAAATATCAACATATGATGATAAGAACTTATTTCTTACCAGAAGTAATTACTGTATCTGATAAAACTTTAACATATGTTACATATTACATTTATATAACATGTATTAAACCTTAACATATATAAAATATTACGATTTAATGCATACTTTGCTACTGCATAATACTAAAAAAAAATGGTAATGAAACAAATGAAGAGTGTGTTGATATGTCACAGTGGAATCTTTCAATGCAATTTTTTTTGTTGTCTGGCTAAAAAGCTGGAATTTTACTTCTGCTTAAAAAAAGAGAAAACATACAGTAGCACTTTATAGCCTGTAGTAGAAGTATGTATAGCAGAAAAAAAAGGGGAAATTTGAACCATGTGAAGGGGAGGAGAACTAATACTGGCTGAACAATGCAACTCTACAATGCAGGCCTACAGATTTGTAAAAAAAAAAAAAAAAAAAAAAAACCATTGCTATTATTTACAAGGCTTTGCTGTCGCAGGGCTAAAAACAGGCCTGTGGCTTGCGCTGAGGTTTAGATGAGCTGCCGTATTTAGGACAATGCAACAAGCTCACGCTGCACTTGTGCTAAAAACAGCATCAGCAGCTCCGTCAGCATGACCGAGCCGATACACACACGAGCGTGGTCATGCTTGCATCACCGTGGTGTGAATGGTGAGTTACAGCTTTGCACAGCAGCACGTCCAGAAGCAGCGTAGTGTGTCATCTCTTCCTCGCAGCCCTACTCCTTACCGAAGGCAGGCCCGAGGTTGTGGTTCCCCCGACGTCTGGAAGCTGACACCGAAACTCAAGCGTTTCCCAGAAGTGCCGAGAGCAGCCGAGATAAAATTAGCCGCGAGAGAATGAGAGGAACAGGGTGAGAATGAGAGGGGGAGGAAGGAAGAGAGAAAGAGTGGTCAGTGAGGGAGAAAAGAAAGTCCAGATCAGAGAAATGAGTCATTTGGAAACAGTTCTTGACAACACACTTTTTTTGTGAATTTTGGAACAATAAATAAATAAATAAATCACCTCCGATCAGCATTTGTCCTCATTATACTGTATATCATAACTGTTTCTTTAACAGCAACAGAACAGTGGTGCAGAATCTAGCAATGAGGCCTCGCGCCATCAGGGTCGGGGTTCGATTCCCGGCTCAGGTCCGTGTGCATGTTCTCCCCGTGTTCGGTAGGTTTCCTCTGGGTACTCAGGTTTCCTCCCACTGTCTAAACACAAGTCCCCTGGGATAGTCTCCAGGCCCCCCTGTATGCAGGATAAAGTGGTGAGTGAGAAGGTGACGATGTATAGTATTCACACAATTACCGAATCCAGACAAGAAAACATTTGAAGATCCATGTAGTGATTCTTCTTCGTTTATTTTATTTATTTATTTATTTCATTTTATTTCTCCATATATGTTATGTCCCGCAAATGAGCTCCACCCCTTAGAAACAGAAGAGCTGCTCAGCTTGTCCTCTTTTCCCTAAAGGTCCGCTCCCACTTTGTTGTAGGTGAAGGGAAGACTTGTCGGACTTCATAATTGATAACTGCCCTTGCAGACGGTGAAGAGCACCATAAATTACACATGACACTTTGAATGTTGGCTCTTTTTTTTTGTGCTTAACTTGCACATTTGGACAAGTTTCTTTTTTTTTCTGTCCTGTTCACTGTTCAGCCCTTTACAGTCTGAGAAAAGCTGGAAATTCAATGTTTTAAAAACGTTCAAAAAATGTACAAGATAATACAGTATAAGAATATTTCAAAGAATATTTTGTTATTGTATGCAATAAAATTGCTTTACAACAAAGAGTCAAAAAGACGTCTGCGGTACTCTGGTGTCGCTCACTCAATCCATGCCTGCTTGATCTCTTCCTAAAGAAATTTGCTACAGAATTTCGCAATGCACTTGAGAATTTCCTGGTTTTAGTGAGGTGGACACCCCGATTTTAGAAAGCAAAAGTCCATTTGTTCCCATAACTATTAACCAGCTGTTTGTAATAGCACAACTCTTCAGATATGTGAGAACTAATTAGTGACATCACCTAGCATACTGTATGTCGTCTTAATACTTTTGGTCACCACTGTAAGTACTTATTATGTAAAATACACTCTCTCAGGTACTAACCTGATGTTGTAAGGTACAACGCTGCCTTGAAGGTATGTTTATTATAGTATTATAGTAGGCATTAAGACATTAAGCATATGGTGTGCACTATATTTAACCATGTACTTTTGGTGATTTTGCATTGAATGCATAGTCTATGTTTCCTTTCAGTTCCCTTTCTAATCAGGTCAATGGGTTCATGTTCAGTTTTAGATCAGAGTTCAGTACTGTACACTGGGTTTTAATGTGTAACACTAGATGGAGCCAGTGCTTTCCTTTCTACTGCTGGTTTCGCTCTAAGCCTTGATCATTTCTATAAGTGTGTGTGTGTGTGTGTGTGTGTGTGTGTGTGTGTGTGTGTGTGTGTGTGTGTGTGTGTGTTTTGGTCTTGGTCCAGAAGTGTTGTGTTTCTCAGCGTCTTGTCAGACCATTTGTTCACCATTTAATTTCACTTCTGTATCACTTACGGGGGATGTTCAAGTCAAACCAGGACTTTTGATTGCGCAGAATAAGAGAACACAGTTATGAGCGTTAAATCTCTTTTTATTTCTCTATATAATCCCATGCTACACTAATGCACTTATCCCAGCATTTTTTCACGGAGCCCCTGTCTGCTTCACGTCTGAAACCCTGGCCTCTCAGGAACTCCAGGAAATGCTTTGAAGCGAGGTCAGGACTGTACAGAGGATGTGGCAATAACCCCCAGTCGAGTGCCTGTAGTGTGTAAGTGGTGTTGGTGAATGATGGTGTGACCTCATGTGAATCAGTCTCAGTAAAGGAGGTGTGGCTTCTGTACCACTTCAATTTCCGATTTCGGTGATGAGATGTAATTTTACGTAGAGAAAACACAGAATGGTTGCCCCTATTATCCTGCGTAGGGTCGCGTGTGGTCTGGAGTCAATCCCAGGGACCTCAGGGGACAAAGCGGCTATATTATATTGTAATATAATAGGTTTTTAAATGAACTACACTGCATATTTTTAATACTGCTAGCATGGGCTGCTTTAACTGCATCTTTTGTAATGCAGTTATCTCGTCTTATCAAAGCTGGATTTAATTAACATTAGCGCCGTCACATCTCCCCTGCAGTCTCTTCATCATCTAACCCATCTCTGAGAAACCGAATCGCAACATCTTAGGGCAGGGCGGTTTAATTAGCCTCATGTTTCCGCTTTAACTGATAACTGCTAATAGAGTCCTTGGGCCTGCTGTTAGCATGAGCAGGTAGGTTAGCTTAGAGTATTACTGCATAATCACTGGCGCACTAATGCGGAGTAATCATTTCCTTATAGTGATTAGTACTTTCCCAGAGGTGGTTTGGATCCGGATAAGAGAAGCCTCAGTAATATGCTGATGGATCACAGTGAGATGCTGAAGCACCTCCAGACTGAGACAGGAAGGATTTACTTGTTTAGGGGTGTGTGTTTATTGGAATTAATGTAGTGTGTTTCAGCAGCAGCAGTTTGATCCGGTGAAGCAAATCACAAACCTGGATTGTTAAGGGCTAGGCACATTAATCAACATCAGTGGTGATCAGAGTTATGCAAATGGAAAATTAGCATTGCAGTATTGGACAGTGGCGGTACGGTGGCTTCGTGCTTAGCTCTGTCACCCTGTACCTCTAGGGTCCGAGTTTGATTTTGAGTTTGGGGCAGGGTTAATCAAAATTACGGTGAAGCAGATGAGTTCAAGAACATCTGAATTAATATTTCTATCAACACTACTTTACAAATCAACATTATTTATGAATGCTAAATGAGGGGATTGGCATGTTAGCAGTGTTAGCATCGCTAGCTAACAGACATGTCATTTAGCTACTTGGTAGCCAAGTTCTTCTTCATGTTTACCCTGAACACGAAGAGGAAAATCCTCCTCCTCCTCCTCCTCTTGTTCATCAGCAATCAATTTCTCCATTTTGGGAAAAAATGCTGCCAGTGTTTATTCTGGTTTTATTACCTTTCTTGTGTGTGTGGTGTGTGTGTGTGTTTTTAAGCGCAAAATAACTTTTATTTATTTTTTTTTAACTAGTTGAAGAATTACTTTAAGACATTTTACTATGGTAAACTATAATACATCCCATAATGTACCATACTATTAGCGTATAGCATTTCATCATCATAGTCAATACTAGACTGTATAGAGTACCAGGGTTGGTACTATGGTATGTACCACCATACTTTTTGCGAATACCAAGGTACTTATTGGGTACCACAGTGGCTACCAATGTATGTTTGTACATACTGTACCATATTAAATACCATACGACATTGAGTGGTAGCTCAAATGGTTAGGAATGGCCTCCAGGGGCGCTGTATCCCGGCTGACCCTGCGCTCTGACATCAGCATCCTAAATGGGATATGGAAAAAAATCATTTCACTGTGCTGTAAAAAGATACATGTGAAAAATATTATAATATTATTAATAATATAACATTATAGTATATGCAGGACCATATTAGCAACCTGTTGGTCTTTGGTAGTCAACGTGGTACCCAATAAGTGCCACGGTATTCAGCAAAGTATCATGTACAGTAGTAACCTTTGTAAAATGGTACTGCAGAAGTTGCTATTATTATGTTCCATAATACTGTATTGCATGTACATGTACAGTACCATAGTGTGGTACATGGACTATATCAGCAAATAAGTACCACCGAACTGTCAAAATAACATTATACTACTGTATACACCATGGAACAGCTACCATCGCACTACCATGTTACCTATACAATAGTACAAATATTTTATGGGTATCTGGTTGCGCTGGATGCTTACTGATTTCAGCTATAAGTTAAGGAGCAGATCGTCTATTAAATGAGTGAGAGGCACGGCCAAGACAAAATAAACCCTCTGGACTGTATGATTTGTTCTCAGCTATTTTTTAATGGACGTTAGGAAGGACATTACTTTTATCATGTTTGACACATTTTCGAGGTTTATTATTATTATTATTATTATTATTATTATTATTATTATTATTATTATTATTATTATACTAATTTCGTATAACACATTAAACACACTGAACACTATACATTAATCTGACCATTATACACATGCAATAACTAAATTTCATGTTTGTCTTTCCTGAGGCTCCACCAACCATATTGTATTTATTTATTTATTTGTTTGTTTCTTTGTTTGTTTTTTGTTTGTTTTTAAATTAAATTAATAAGAGGTCATTTTCAGACCTTAAATGAAATTAGCAGGAAGATCATTCCAATCATCTGATGAATAAAAAAAAAAAGCTGATTGAACTAAATAAATAAGTAAATAAATAAACAAACAGACAAATAATTGAATAATAAAAAAATGGCTTGATGGTTGGACATGATAAAATGCTTCTATGATAACAGCTAATCATAACCCACATATTTGGATGCCAGATGCTCTACATAACAATAATAACAATAATAACAATAACAAAAACAACAACAACAACAACAACAACAACAAAAATAATAATAAAGCCATTTGAAATTGTATTTTAAGGAGATTTATTTATCATATAAGAAGGAAGTCTCCAATTCAGCACTTTGTAACATTCAACGGTAAAGATTTATATTTTATTGTTGTTTACTCCTTTTGTACAGTATAACTGGTATTACTCTGCTTGATATTGAAATTGAACATATTCATTAATCCATTAATCCTAATGAACTTTTGCTCTCAGCTGGGGAACGTACAGAAATATAACTCCACCCTCTTTGAACTTTCTGAACGTGAGTCTCATCTTCAACCATTTCAAATCTCAACAGGTTGCACCACGTACAGCCTCGGGGGAACTCACACACTTACTGTACTCTCCTCCTTTCTTTGCAAACTTCTAACACTCCAGAGAGACTTACAGTAAAGTCCAGAAAATATGCCGTGTTGTGTTTCATTTTGTCTCGAACGATCAATAATGTGAAATGTGGGATATCTATCTGACTTTCTTTGGTACAATAATAAATGAAAAACGCTGAAGCTGCCCGATTTGATCCAGTTATTTTTTTAATGAAAAGCCGGGGCTCAGCGTGAAGGGCACTGAAACACACCCGAGCCGGTCCAACATGGGAGAAACCACATACCGCTTTTGTGCTGTGCAGACGCTCGGATGGCAAGAGCACAGAGAGAGAGAGAGAGAGAGAGAGAGAGACTGGTGAGAGATGAAGGAGTGAAGCCTTGGCTCTCGGGTATTTGGCTCAGATCTCTGTAGTTCAGGGATTCATTTATATTTTATAAAAACCTCTCGTAGTGTGGGGCCTTGAAACTTTTTGGGAGTCTGGTTTAGAAACAAACTTAGACCAAAAAGCAAGCAGCAGCCTGAGCATGCGGGATAGTTTAGTCTTGGTGGTATAAATAACACGGAGTACGAGTGCTAGAAACTTCAAGTTTGTTAATTCCATACGCAGATCTTACAACCTGTAAATCATCAGCACACAGCTTAGCATCACACAGGTACACGTCAAGAGCTTCACTTCAGAATCAACCTCAATGACGAGGAGGCTAGAAGTAATGAGCAGAGAATTGGGAACTAACCGGAAGGCTAAAGTCACTCAAACAAGACACTCTTTACACCCGTGCTGAGCAGAAAAGCATCTCAGAACATGCTGTACAACACAGCCAAAACAGAACAAGACCACATCGGGTTCCGCTCCCATCAGACGGGAACAGGGACCTGAGATCTGAATCCTCACTCACAATGTTGAGGGTGCAATTAAGGGAGATCCTGAATGAGCTTGTAAAGAATGTTTTATTGAAAAGAGAACTTTGAGAGTAAATGTGTTTAAGTAAGTATAAATCATTATTTAAAATAGTTAAATCTACTGTACAAGTGAGTAATTAACCTTAAAACCCAAGTGGCAGAGATCCGTACCAGCAACACAGCAGAGCTCAATGATCATTAAAAGAAAAAAAAGAAAAAAAAAAAGAAAGAAAAGTGGCTATATGGTAGCCTTGCCAGTTACCGGGGTGGCCTCAGACATCAAATTGTGTATCTGGGTTTTCAGGTAGGATGAAACATATGATTACTTATATATATATATATAATTTTAATATATATTATATCTTACTTTTATATTTGTAAACGTTACCACTACCAAAACATGGAGAACTAGCATATTATTATTATTATTATTATTATTATTATTATTATTGTTGTTGTTGTTGTTGTTGTTGTTGTTGTTAATTTATTATTTATTTTTTATTATTAATATTTTCGTCATAGAAACAACCCAGAACAATAGTAAAAACATGTCATCATGTGTAGCTGTACTATTTCTTTGCTGGTGTGACCCATTTTCAAATTTCTTTCTCAGTCATGTTTGTATAGTTGGTTAAATGGAAATAAATTTCAGTTCATCATATTGCCTTAAACAAATAATGTCTAAAATGTTCTGAGCTTTAAGGGGTATTACATCAAACAAAAGATTGTTCGGAATAAAAAAGTCTCAATTGTCATTTCTTTATGAATTTCATTAAAACAATGGGAAAATTTTATTTATATCACATTTAATACCTAAACATGTGACTCAAAAAGCTTTGCAGAAAAAAGGCAAATACAAAAAGCAGGGGAAAATATTACCCCTATAATACCCTTATAATATAAATACCCCTATAATATAAATATTATATATATAATTTTCTCCTGCTTATATATTGATAATGAATTAATTAAAAAGTAATAAAGTAAAAATTTTTTTTTACTATTTTACATTTTTTCTTTAAAAGAATAGTATGAATTATTTATTACGATAATAAACATATTTGCCATTGTTGGCTCAGTGTGTTAAGGCTCTGAGTTAAGGTTAAGGTATTAAGGTTTTGCCACTGGTCAGGGGGCCCTTAAGCTAGACCCTTAACCCTATCTGGGCTGACCCTGCGCTCTGACCCCCGTGTACTAACATGTAGCAGGGATTTGTGAAGGATAAAGAATTTCACTGTGCAGTAATGTATATGTGATGCATAAAGGCTGACCTTAAATTTACAGCTAAATAAGACCATTACAAATTTTTGCTAAAAAGCTTTTAAAAACTTAAATATCAAAATAAATGATATACAAACAAATAAATAAACTTACTATACTACTCTAAACTTACTATACTATGAAATTATTGATATGATTACTGATAATTGTTGCATTTTTTAATTATAAAGAATATAATATACTTAATTGCAATTGTATTAAATGTATAGTATGTATTGTTTGGTAAAAAGGAAAGTACATAAAGCTTGTAGCTTAAGTAAAAAAAAAAACAAAGAAAAAGAAAACGATTAAAATAAATAATGTTTTCAAAAAGACTAAGTGTGAGTTTTAGATTTAGCTGCGCTGTAGCGTTTCTGTTATACCACTAGAGGGCGCGTGTGTCCAACAACAAGTCCAAAGAGGTGAGTAAAACTTTTCTGAAAAAAGTTTCAAGTGTTTAAATCCTGCAACCAACTTCTATAAAGTTGTAATTTTAGCTCAGTATCTTATAATCGTTTCTGACTGGCTCTGAATTTATTTTCTTTACAGACAATATTACTATATAAAGTTTTTTAAAACGTCAAATTGGACATTTGTGTCATATTCTGGCATGTGCAAGGTTTTTTTTTTTTTTTTCTTTTCCACACACTGGCAATCCCACAGGCCACAGGGCTCAGAAAATATCTGGGAATTTAATTACAATGAATAATATCGCCACATTTTATGTGGCCTGAAATAGAAATCATCTGCTTTTTATGCCAAACTTCCTTTACATTAGTAATGAATGAGGCTGCAGTTTGGGCCCGGCGCTTGCGCTGTCTCATCCTGCTCATAAATAAAGACAAATGATCTGAGGACGAATAATATTTCACTGAAATAAAACTCTTAAAAAGATCTGCCCGGATAATTTAGTGATGTTTTATTCCAAAGTATGAGTTATATAAATGCAAAAAAAAAAAAAAAACATATAAAACCCAGGGTCTAGAGTTATAAAGTGTGGTGTGGCCATTAATTTTGCTAATCAGCTCTCATCCAAGCGCAATGAGTTAAAGTGTTTCGTCAGTACATTATACATGTCTGTGCATTTCTTTCTTTCTTTTATAAGAGACCTTGCACAATATTTAACATTCGGACGTATTATACTGAGTACGTTGTATAGAGCTATTGTATAGAGTTAGCGTAGCCCTTAAAACTCTGAGCATTTTAGATATTATTTGTTTTCTAAATAAACATACATATGGCTCAGGATTGTGCAGTATAGAGTGACGTATCCTTTTTGTAAGCACAACCTAGGTGATATGAGGAACTATACAAACATGACTGAGCAAAAAAAATAAATAAATTTTTAAAAATGAGTCACATAGGCAAAGAAATAGCACAAATCCATGTGATCACATGTTTTTCTGGTTGTTTTTTGTTTTTTTATGACCAAAATAATAATAATAATAATAATAATAATAATAATAATATGCTCATTTTGAGAGTTAGGAATTTTTGTGACGTCATTCCCATATTCCAGTAGTGGTAAAATTTACACGTTATAAAAGTAATGATAACTTTTATTTTACCTGACATATCTGGAAACCCAAATGCACAGTTTGATGATTGAAGTCCCCTTGTTAACACACACCAGCAAGTCTACCATATAAGCTTATATATTTTTTATATGGTCATTGACCTGTGCTGTGTTGCTGCCACTTGGCTTTTAGGGTAAAGCTCACTTTCATCTTTTATGATATTCTTATTTCAACTTTGATGAACCTTATAAGATTAAAAAAAAAAAAAAAAAAAAAACTTTTTCTGGACCATTGAACTTAAAAAAAAAAAAGTCTTCAAATTTCAATATATTCAAACAACTGACACGTTACCAAAACAGTACATTATAAAGTTATTAAATGTACGTTTTCATTTGACTCACTTTCATATTATTATTTGTGTCATCGTAAAATCTCATCAATTTTAAACCCACGTCATCTAATCCTAGTGAACAGTCACTGTTATAAAGATCTCACACGGTCACTTTGCAAATTGCACACTCATATTTCGCTCCGTTTTTCACTCCAGTGTGTGCAGTTTTTGTTTTTAGAGGAGTGAGGAAGGAGACTGTGTTCTGCGTTACACGCTGCGAGGCTGCTCCAGGGCTGGGTGGCAGGCTGCCTGCTTGGCGTGCCAGTGCAGCTCGGTGAAAACTCTGCACAGCTCCAGCGAGCTCAGATTTGCACCAGGAGCAGCTAATAATCCTCAACTCCGTTCACACTCAGCTCTAATGTTCACACCGAGTGTATGTGTGTGTGTGTGTGTGTGCGTGTGTGTGTCTGAGTCGGGTCATGCAACGGGGCACGTTGCATATCACCCCACATTTAGATTTGTCAGGGATGGGCATGAGTTCAAGGCCTTGTATATATACAGCCTGGTATCTGTGTGTGTGTGTGTGTGTGTGTGTGGTTGGTGGATGACAAGATGTTTTTATATCTTGGTCCCCACAATGACAGGAACAATTGAGAGTTTTTTGACCAGATCGGGACATACATACAGAAATGTATTTAAAAAGAGAAAAACAATAAAACATTCAGCTTTTATTTCAATAAATTAAACATTCAAAAGTTTTCTTGTATTTACTGATGTTAGGATTAGTGTTTGGTTTATTTGTAAGCAGATCATTTATTAACAGCAGGAATAAAGTTAAATTAAGTTTCTCACAAGCATTGGAGGAAAAAACCGGTGTGTGTGTCTGTGTGCGGGTGTGTGCGTGTGTGCATGCATGTGCATGTTTTTGCTGACTAATACAAGTCTCTAATTCATTTTCATATTCATACGACACAAATCAGTGTGTGTGAGAATGCTGCTTAAATGTGGGATTTGAATATTTATGTGTCAGTATTTATATTTTATTCACATACTTTACATGGTTGTATTTTTTTTAAAAATGTAAAATGTTTATTTGAGCAAGAACAACAACTTTAACATAGATTAGGAAAATACTCAAAATCTATCTATTAGAAATGTTCTAAACAATACAAATAATAACTTAAGCCTTAACAGTTGTAATATTTACAAACATTTACATGTTTACAATTTTTTTTTTACTTGAATTAGAAATAAAGGTTAGACCACCATGAGAGTCCCTAATTTTTGCACGTTATCCTGTAGGTACAATATCAAAATGCCCCCTAAATCCCAGAGTGTTGCAGCTTAATGCCCCGCAATGAATAAATAAACCAACAAATAAACAAATAATTGGATAAACATTGACTCATCACTATTCACAAGGGTCCCTAATTCTGCACTTTACAGGTACAACATGCAAATACCCCCTTACATCACTGGGGGTTTGTAACGTGAGCCGCAACATGCCAGTGTCGAAAATAAACAGCGGGCAACGTCGGGGTAACGGCCAGTGTTTTTTTTGACGGAAAAGCCCCCAGTTCAGTTGTATTTGCTGACACCATGTTTACTGCAGTGGTGTTATAAATGCGTTGTTATTCGTTTCCTGAAAGAAAAAAGCACAGAAGAGTGAAACTGCTTACTCAGACCTGGAGAAGTCGGAGAACCGAGAGACAGACAGATTTTAATGCTTTAAAAATCACATCCCTTTTTTTTTTCATGAACAGTTTTACAGCTGAAGAAAATATCAGGATGTTTTTCTCATATAATCAAATCTCAAATAATGTTTGCACATGAATTTAAATAAATAAATAAACAAGCATAAAGATACTGTTGAAAATGTAAGAAAGTATTTAAACAACATCTTTATTAAAAATGGCATGAGACATTAATAGATCTGATTAAAACTTGTATAAAAACTCCGATCAGTGAACATATATCCACCAAACCTGTTTCACTTTTGAGCTATATGTATAGACTTATTTATCTTTAAAAAAAAAAAGAAGAAAAAAAAAAAAGAACTTACTAATGCCCAAGAGGCAATGAGTAACAAAAATCGAGCAGCAAAGAGTTTCTTTTGAGTGTCTTCCTCTCCGTAGGTGTGCCAGGAGGATAACATTGTAAAGCAGGCTAAAAATAAAGTTTAAGAAACATTAATATGTCTGCTCCAGGCTGGCTCTGTTTTTCTATTTATATGTGACATAAGACCTGTTTATTGCTCTACAGTGTAATTAGAGGAAATATTACACAACTAACTAACTAACTAACTAACTAACTAACTAACTAACTAACTAACTAACTACTGCAGTACAGCTTTTTAGAAACAAATCATTTTTAACTTTAAATATTATATGAATAAAAGGTTATTTATTATATTATTGCTATAATACTTGTATAGGGTTAGGGTTAATATAATATAATGTAATATATAATATACAATATATAAAGAATATTAATTCTCTCTCGCACTCTCAAAATAAACATTTAAGGTTTATTTAAGTCAATTTGTCTCCTTTAAACAGACAGCAATAATAATAATAATAATAATAATAATAATAATAATACATTTGGGCACTACAAGTTGTCACAGCTGTAAGAATGGCTGTGTAAATTCATTCTCTCTCTCTCACACACACACACACACTGAGCACGTGGAAAGTCAGTGGAAGTTCCTGCTTTTGATTAAATTCCTTCATGTGGGATTAATTCATTATTACTAATGATGGAGCCCACAGGAGTTGGAGGAGGTGGTGATGGTGGTAAGTTTGGGGGTCGGTTTTCGCCCATCAGGTTCAAATCAGCTGCTCATGTCATCCTTTTGGATTCATCTTCCCAAGTAATGCTTATATAACATTCTCGAATAATAATAATATGCTTTTAACTGCGCCATAGCGCACACACCAAGGCCCCCCCCTTGTGCGCGCACACACACACACACACACACACTGCCACACAAACAAGCACACATACATACACACACACACACATACACACACACACCACCTCCGACGCGTTTCATCAATTCCTCCCCTCCGCGGTGCTGCTGGTGCTGGTGCGCCGCCGCATTTTTGCGCAACTAATAATAATAATAATAATAATAATAATAAAAGTCCAGATGAGAAGAGAAGAGAAGCAGACGTGATCATCCAAAAGCCATTGAGACAGGAGCTCGGAGAGACTGTGTGTGTGTGTGTGTGTGTATGTGTGTGAGTAAGTGAGTGAGTGTGAGTGTGTGTGTGTGAGAGAGAGAGAGTGAATAAGAGAGAGCTAGAGATCCGGCCCAGATGCAGCTGGAGCTCCGAGCGCGCTAAAATTTACATCTAAAGTAAAAAAGAAAGAAAGAAACGACCGGAGACGACTTTGCGTTTGGTCAGTGTCTAGGCGAAGACTGAGGATTTTTACCCAATGGATTTGGAGGAATAATAAAAAAGCAAGCCATTTAAAAACCCCCCGCCCCGGACGACATGAGCGCGCAGTGACAGCGCTGCGTAAAAGCCTCCGAGAGAGAGAGAGACAACTTTCCCCGGTCCGGCTCTGGCACTCTCACCCCGAACATGGTACGTCAATGATGTAATCCCTTTCTTCATTTGCTTTCTTTCTTTTCTTTTTCTTTTTTTTTTTGCACCCCTCCTGCACATGATATCCCGAGTTTGTCCTGAATACGTAGAATAACAAAGTCAGATCAACACCGCTTCAAGAAGAACTACACGGACGAGAAGTGGCGTAACGCGTTTCGGTTTTCTCTCTCTCTCACTGTCTCTCTCTCACTGTCTCTCTCTCACTGTCTCTCTCTCTCACTGTCTCTCTCTCTCTCTCACTGTCTCAGTCTAAGAAAAAGCCGGTTTCTTTGCCTTCTTATCCCTGGTCCTGAGCCAAACGTTCAGCTTTGAAGTGTGTGTCTGTTTAAGGTGTGTGTGTGTGTGTGTGTGTTTTGTCTTCATCCTGCAGCCAAAGTTTTTACTTCTTTGCCAGACTGGGGGGGGGACAAAAAATATATAACTGGGACGATTATGTCTGTGTGAGTGTGTGTGTCATTCTGTCTGTTAACGGAAACACACACACGGGCACACAGAAGGTTTGAAAAAATTTCAAGTTCAAAGCCGATGTTTGGCTGAGCAGGGACGCGGCCGCGGCCGGAGCGCGGAAGCTCACCGGGGTGAAGTTGAAGCCGCACGCCGGCGGAGGCGCTCCGTCTCTGGAAGGAATCTCAGCCCGAGCGCCGGAGCTCCGCGCGCCTCTGCGGCGCCTGTCAAGCCGCACTGCGCTGCCTTTTCTCTTCTCTTCTCTTCTCTTCTCTTCCACGCCTGTTCGCCGGTCCGGGCTAATAAACAACAAAACCTCCCTCCCCCCCTTCACACACATACTGTGTGTCCATAAAACTGAAAGTGCTCCTAATAACAGTGTGTTTTAAGGGCTGCAGCGCGCGCGCACACACACACACACACACACACACACGGCCATGTCAGGGCCAGGCAGCACAGCGCCAAGAAGTCAATAAAACCTCTTTCACAGTCACAAACCGGCAAGCTTCAAGTGCAGTATCACACACACACACACACACATGCACACATCGACACGCACACATCGACACGCAATCCTACTCGTTTTAATTCGACTTCACTTTCACTTCAGTGCTGAAGGGTTTTACAACAGCAACATCATCATGCACAGGAACAGTGCAGAACTTTCAAGTTCACACCAGATCATTTATTTTATTACTTCAAGATCTTAGCCTGTGCAAGGACATTTTCGGTTTCAATCCAGGAAGTGTTTTTCTTCCTCTTCCCCTCTGCT
>JAAGKR010002521.1:0-20000 GCA_011419295.1 Clarias macrocephalus | reverse complement strand
GAAAGCTGTTGCAGAGCCCCAGTCTGTTACATCTGAGACAGTCAGAAGTTGTTTCTTTTTATTATTATTTAAAAATTTTTTTACTTTAAAACATGATTATGCATTTTAAATGCACGCGTACTGTATGGAGATGATGTGTGATCTCCTGTAACAGATTAGATCCACTGCACGTTCTCGCTGTTGTGCCGTTTTGTTTGTGAGCTACACAAGAACTCGGAGGAGCCGTTCTGTCTTTGTTGAAAGTTTGTTTCGATTTTATTGTCCAAAGTGCACGACTTGAGTTTTGTAGATGGAAAGGAAATCCAAGTTTGCGTTTGGCCAGCTGGCCTGTATTTTTTTTTTTCTTTCCTGAAACTAAGAAATGACTTAATACAGGAGACTTCACTCATTTCCAGGAAAGTCTCTGTTTGAATAACTCTGACGTCTCTCATGTTTAACTTGTGGTTGAGTTGAGTTTAGTTTTGTTGTTGTTGTTGTTGTTACTTTTTTTCCTCTAATCCACATCTTTTATTTATTTATTATTATATATATATATTTTTTAACAAAACGCTGACCTGGAATGTGCCAGACTCGGGTCTGATTGTGCAGACGGTAAATTTGAGACGTAATCGGATATTGAGAATAAACAGTGCTCCTTTCAGGTGTGTGTTTTTTTTATTTTTTTATTTTTTATTTTCAGGTCACTGCCAAGTGGATTTGCAGCCAAAAGTCCAAGGGAACTGTGCTGTATTAATGTAGAGTCAGGTTTGAAACGAGGCCGTAATTCACATCCTCTGCTTCACGTATGCGTTCATGTTTTATGTTTAAACTTGAAATTATGATTAAAATTACATGACTCATGCCTTGGTAAACATTCGACCTTTGTACATTTTCTCACTTCGAAATGCAAAGCAGGACAGATTTCTGCTTCCTGCCCTATTGTTTATGTAAAAAAAAAAAAAGTCCTACTTGTTCGTAGCCGTATATATCCATTTGATCAAGTTGTATAAACTGTGCATTGCAGACACCGGTACTAAACAGCACTTTTCCTCGTCCCTGATCTCATACCGTGGAAGGTGCAAAGGTTTCAGACTTTTCTTGTGCACATGTGGTGCTCAAAATCTAATGATGTACCTTCAACTATTTTTAAATTTAGGTTAAACTCAGATAAAAGATACATACTTAAAATACGGATAACGCTCTCGTTACGGTACCATCTCAACAAGATAAAGTACCTTGCTGTTCCTTTATTCCTGACAGCGTAACAGAACAACGAGGCAACTTTATAAACCAGCTGTTATGATAAGAACTAAGAGTTGGACGATATTAATGTAGTTCAAGAAGAAAAAAAACTGTGAGTTCCAGCACAGTAGACGTTATTTTCTTATCACAGTGGTTTGTGTGTGTGTGTGTGTGTGTGTGTGTGTCGCATAGTAGATGTGTGCTGTGTGAAGCTGGAAGCTGTCGCCTGGCCTCGTGTCTGTTTACTGTGTGTGAAGGAGAATCCTGACGTGACCCTGTTACAGAAGCTCAGCGGGCAGAGAGAAAGACAGAGAGAGAGAGAGAAGCGGCGTGTGTGTGTGTGTGTGTGTGTGTGTGTGTGTGTGTGTAAGACAGCACAGTCCTACTGCCAACCTGCAAGACAGCAGCCATGATCCTGAGCAGAGCTACACACACACACACACACACACACACACACACACACACACACACACACACACACACACACACACACCGTTTTTGAGGAGTGTGCTTGGACAGAGCGATAAATCACACCAGATCTCACACACAAAAAAAATTAATAAATAAAGAAAAAAAAAGCTAGTTGTTATTATTATTAAAAAAAAAAGTTTAGATGTGCTTTGAAGTATGTATGTTATATGAAGTAAATTTGGACTTCAAACAAAATTAGCTATAATGTTTTTTTGAGTTTTTTTTTTTTGTTAAGTTTTACAAAAAAAAATCTGCTAAAAACTAATACAAATATTTAATACATTGTTACATAATATTGAAATAAAAAGAGACATTTAAAGAGACAGGGGCACAATTTCGGCCTCCTCACTTGAGTTCGGTTCTAAACTCTGAAACGCAATATTAGTAAATCCACAGCGAAATTATTTCTAAGATCATTTCAAGCTTCATTGTTAAAAATCACAGAGAGTCAGTTGAAAGAGGAAGGATCGAAATCGCTTGCTTACTTCTATAAAGTTATATAACACTTTATAACGTAGTTTAATTTTAGCTTTCTGAAAGCTTCTATGGCTCGCGCTTGGTTTCGGGTTCGTGTGCTCTTTCTGTTGTTGTTGTTGTTGTTGTTGTTCGGGACTGTTGTAGTGCCGGCGAGGACTGAATTATCTGTAGCAAAATGTTTGAGCAGGTACTGTGATCGGAAGGTTCTTGAAATTGAAATATTATATAATAATAATAATGATGATAATAATATTTCAACTACTATAGTGACTACCACTGCTGGTACTCTTATTACTACCACTAGTACGACTACTAATACCACTAATACTATCATTACTTCTATTACTACTACCAGTATTACTACTACTAGCACTTCCACTACCAATAACACTACGGCTACCTTCACTCCTACTACTCCTTCTACTCCTACCCTCATTCGAGCGTTTTAATCCGCCTGCTCTGGCAACACATTATCTCCTGCCTGCGTTTCTCATTGATTCATTTTGTTAATGCTGCAATTATTCCCTGCTCGAGCCGGGGAGAGAGGGAGAGGAGTGGAGGAGAGGAGCGAGCCAGTGGGCAGGGAGACGCCGTTCTGGCCGCCAAAAACCCAGGCCTATTTTAGCGTCTGACAGATCTGACAGCGTGTCGATAGCGCTCGGCTCTGGCTTGGACTTGTCATGCGGCTGGTTTTTAATGTTGCTTTTAAACATATTGCATCATTTTATATTTGAAATAGCGGTTGGCTTGGACGCAGCACTTTGCTCCTGAGCGATGACCTATTTATCCGCCGTTATTGTGATTTATTAAAGCTTCGGTAAATACGACTCGATCCGGCGACAGATCTGTCATGTGAACATGTTGTTTCATATTACAGAAATGGCCCCATGCGCCGATTGGTCCGAAGGTGTCCTAACTGTCCTTGTGTTCATGCGACGTTCTAATACTGTACGTTATTGTTTCCGTAGTAACGACATACACAGGGGAAAAGTGTTACATACATTCGCCATATAATCACGTTCTCTGTAAGGAGATGTTTATACTGTATAGCATTTATGGAAGGAGTCTTATAAAGTGTCAAAGCGCGCACTCACGCTACTGCTTTCTAGGTAACATTATCATTTTTTTAATGAAGAAAAAAAGAAACTCGTGAGGAGGAAATTAAGTAAAATACTAACAGACAACATCCTTCGCACTCCTCAGCACCTCTGCGTCGTTGATTAGTTTCCTGCAGCAGCACGACGTGTGTTGTGTTCATCTTACTTATCTACTTTTCTAGATTTCTGTAATAAAAAATTGTGTATTTTTTAATGAGCGTTAATGACAAGAATTATGGGATGTCCAGCTCTTAAAATATTCTAGCTCTCTAAATAAAGCCGAGAACATCCTGATAGTTTATGACTTCATCTTCTGTCTAAAATTATATCGTAAGTCATTATTCGTGTCAGCTTCTCTGTTTTTAGAGTTCAGAAGTTTTCTAGGCTCAGGTTGCTGTTTTTGACCTCAGTGAAGTTCCAATGTGTTTGTGTGTGTGTGTGTGTGTGAGTGTGAGTGTGTGTGTAATGAGGCCCTGCTTTAATCAGTGCTGAAACGTCCCTCGATCATGCTCTTTGAAGTCTCCGTAGTGCGGCTCGCGCTCTCGCGCTACCGCGCACACTGTATGGCCCACTTTAGCCCCTCAGCGGTGCAGTCATGGCAGCTCGAAAGCCCCGCTGCGCTCTCATCAACGCGTTAATTAAGCTATTTTGAACGCTTTCCCCAACGCAGTGCTAACCCAACTGTCATTCCTGCAAACTTTTCTGGCAGATATTTATTTATGTGCGGAAATGTTTTTTTTTTTTTTTTTTCCCCCTTTAGTCCTAACTAGAGCACAGAGTTTGATGTTAACCCCGTTGGCTGTGTGATAGTCCCAGTTGGGAGAGAGACACGGGACACACCGGGGTACCACGAGTTATAAAAGCTCCGGCTGTTTGGCATGAGGCAAGGACTCCATGTTTCCTGCGCCGCAGATGTCCGTGCTCGACGCTTGGCTTCATTTCATATCACACCCAGGTTCCTCGGCGGGGAGCATGGTGAGCGGCGCTAAGTATTTACTTTACAGAGGCAGCTTTGGATCCCACCTAAGCGAACGCAGCGTCCCGAGCCAACAGGTTTCCGAGCGAGGAGGGAAAGCGAGCGGGGTGTTTGTTGTCTTTTCTTTTCTTTTCTCTGTCTTGTTTAAAGCCAGGGTGTCGCGTTGAGTAAGGATGTGTGTAGTCGTGTAGTAATTTGCATGGGATGTCTTTCTAAATCATACAACAGGTGTGTTTTCACGAGCATGCTAAAATTTCCATGCGCGCTACGGACGCTTTGTTTTAACAAAACCAGCTTGATTATTAGCAGGTCACATGACTGTAAGATTAATGCTTAAAAAAATGTGTAGTTTTCCATTATGTAGATTTTATTATTCTGCTTCATATTTAAAATAGTCCTTAAAAAGGAATTCTTGCTTTTTAAAACAAATATATATATATTATGACATGAAATCTTTTTTTGCACGATTTGATAAAAAATAATATTGCGATATTTAAACTGCGATATTTAATTATTAAATGCACCAATTTGTTTACAAACATATTTACCTAGGATAAACAGCAAATAACTGGACAAATGATCTTGTTAAGAGAATGTTTGCCGATATGTATTTATCACATCAAAAGCATAAAACAAACAAATACTTAAATTATTGAACGTAAATTCCAAACTATGTGTAATAATACCTGCAATCTTTCATGATTAAATAATTGCACAGGTCCGTATCGCGATGTCGATTTTTATGAGACTGATTGTGCAGGACTATTACACGCCGCCCCTGTGTGTAAAACTTATCCTGTTCGAATAGGGCTAAAGATATTGCCTGTATTTTATTCCAGCCTCCAGGAGCAAACCTGATTCCACTTGTTTAATCAACTGATCTTTAAACAGCTATTAGGCGCGGCTCTTATTTGGCTGGAATGGAAAGCCGGCAGCTGTGGAGCCATTTTTTCACGAATAAAAAAAAAATAATAATAAAATAAAAAAATCTTTAACATGTTATGAAAGATCTAATAAGAATAATAACAATAATAACCAGATCATGTAGTCATAACTGACTGAACCTGTGAACTAGCATTTGGAAGCGTTCACATTGTCACTGGTGTTATTTACGATTTGTGTGAGGCTTGTGTTATGTGCGGGTCAGTTTGAGAAGAAAACTCAGCTCTTGGCAGCGGGGTTTTCGTGCTGGAAAGCCTCTCAGGCTGATTCTAATGTCGAACTGGAAGGCGATCAAGAGCAGCGCGGTGCTGGCGTGGCACGGCCCAGCATGCTGCTGATTTAAAAAAAGCTCCTCTCTCCTCTCCTGTGTGTCGAGCCAGCGCTGGACGCTCTCTCGCTGTTTGCTTATTCCCATAGCAACTTGGCCCAGCTCTGCTGGATCGGCTCACGGTGGTGTGAGACGCTACGAAAAGCTTTCCAAAATTTCGCAAAAAAATGTTTGCCGCCAGATGTTGCAAAAGGCCTCGGATTCGTAATTGCATCCTGACTCATTTTTAAAAAAAATGTTTTTCCATTTTTCGGTCTCCGTACAGCCGCTCGTTATGTTGCACGCCGGGTTCGCGGCACCTCATTAGTATGTTTAATTTCCGATTTTGTAATAGACGTAAATGAGGAAGGTTTCTTGGCAGCCAGCTGCAGGAGTTGGACTGCACCCGCTGGGAGGAATCCAGGGTGTTTCAGAAATAATGCTGCACTTTGCCCGGACAGTCAGCAGTCAGCCGATTTGAACTGGGTGAAATCGTTCAGTGCGAATGTTATTGTCTGCTTTCAGTACCAAAATATAATACTGAACTCTCCTTCCTTTTGTGTTGGCGGGGTACATTTATCTTTTGTACCTTTTAATATGTATAGTCACCCGGAAATCTGGATAGAATATACTTTTTAAAAAAAGATTTAAACTTAATGATTGGACCATCATTGCCTTTTAGAGTAAACTTTGCACATTTCTCTGCCAAAAATACACTCTTATGTTACTACCACTATGGCACAGTTTAGTACCTCCTTCGTAAGACTAAGGCCCTGCCACCAAAAACCCCTGATCAGCTAAATTTGTATAAAAAATGTAACATATATCGATGCTTGGGAAGGGTATTATGACAAAAAAAATCACTCACACATGTCATGATATATAGAATTGAGAGCATCTACTTTAGTTTTTAAAACAAACAAACAAACAAACAAACAAACAAACAAACAAAAAAAACGTAGGTCTGTTTTAGCCTTCCTTTAGACTTGATGACGCCTTCATTCAGTGTTGTGATTCGAATTTTTGTGCCGTACAAACTTTTGCTTAGTAAGAAAATTTTGAGATTGAGGATTTTATTAAGGGAGGGAAAACTGAAGTTTGAAAGTTTTGAATTAAAACTGTACATTGTTTATGCAGGTCCAGCTGGGTTTATATGGTTATATTGTTGGGTTTATAGGAATTATATTCTCTCGACACCGGGGATTTTACTGTGAAGATAAACTGATAAGACGATGTGAAATTAACTTTGTTCATTTTACAGAGCGCGTGCTAATAATGATATTTTCGATTTTGACGTCCTGCTACGGTATTGTTTCTATAGTAACTGCTTACTCAGAAATCTGTTCAGTACTGTGCAAAAGTCTTGACCCCCCCCCCCCCCCATTTTCTTAAGATTTTACTTCCGATTATGTAGTCTTGAGCAATAATTCTCTAGACATCCTGATTGACTTTTTTGTCTCTCATTTCCGTCCAGTCGCTGTACCTGAGCAGTTTAAGAGGAATCTTTTTTTTAAGCCACACAGTGACCATTCAAACATAAAAAGCATCGAACTTTATGCCTAAACCAGTGAGAAACAGGTGCAGATGATGACGAATGATCAGGTCGGTGATTAGTAAACTGCTGACGCTGAATACTGAGTGGTTGGAACAGACGAGAGGGGAAATGAGGTCGCTGCTGAGGCTGTTTCTTTAAATAATATAATATTCTGTATACTGTGAAGAATTCGTTTTCATTACATTACGTGTGAGCTATTTTTAGTGAATTCGGAATTTTCTACTCACCAGTTTAAAAGCTGTTTACAAATATCGTAATCTCCTTTCCTGTTCTCTCCGACTAGTTTCCTAATACAGTAGAGCTGCACGATGGATGGCTGAATTATCCTTAACACAAGGTTTGGTCTCTGCTAAGACTAAACAACTGTAATTAAAATATTGTTAAGCGACACCAAGAGCAAACATCTCCAGTAACGAAGTTTTCCAGTGAATCACGGAAACTCCCGGCAATCACAGTATGACTGTAGATCGAAGGTACTTTCCTCGAACAGCAGTTAATGATCGCAATCACAATATACAGTACAGCTGAATGCAAAGGTTTGCATCCTCGATGGGTTTAGGGTTTAAAAAAAAAAGTGCATCATGTTTTTTTTTCTTTCTTCTTTTAACATAAAAAAAATAGAAAGAAATAAAATATGCATGTGTTTAGTAATACATAACATGAAGCAGAATGAACAACAACAAAATAATAGACTGTTTAAATCTGAACACGACGGCGTAGGAGATCTGACGCTTGTATGATAAGAGGAATGACAACAAGCTGATAAATAGATATGAAAGACATTTGACGAGAAATACATCACTATCGCTTTTCCTCCTCCGAATCGATCGATCGACTGAGATGTGTGCGTTGTGCCCCCCCTCCTCCCCTCCCCCCATGCCCACACTAATAAACCAGAAAGCACACAATTTTCCAACTTGAAGACTTTCCTGCATCAAGAAAGTTCCAGTTAAAGCTTTACTCCTGTGGCACGGACACTCCTGGTGTTAAAAACCCGGAAACCTTAAGAGATCAGAGTTATTTTGAACATTCGTCACTCGAGTCCGTGTCTCTGGGAATAATGACTTTTTGGATCCGGCGCATTAATACACCTGTGATTTGCTTTGGAGCTACCCGAGCTGAAGTCATTGAAAAAAACCAACCACCTTCATGACCAATCAGAATTGTTGTTCTTTGGATGTTCTTCTCATTCTTGTTCATTATAAGCACAGCGCTGCACCGTGAATGTGGAGTTTGGATCTGCAGTGTGCAGAGTGTAGTTAATTATCCGACGCTGCCTAAGCTCTCCTCCTCGTGCGCGTTTGTGTGTTGTGTGTTGTGTGTGTGTGTGTGTGTGTGTGTGTATCTGGGCTGCAGCTGGTCCAGGGTGTACTGTAATGGAGACTCTCCAATACTGCAAGATAAGCGACTGGCCTTTTTTTTCCATCGAAAGTTAAAGGTGAGCGCCCGAGGGAGCTGCAGCCGAGCCGCGAGCTTTCTGCTGCGGGGAAACTTCGAAAGTCCGTAGTGGAATGCAGCGGGAGAGAGAGAAAATACATCATCTTCTACAGTACATACATTCGGATGCTCTCGATAGATCTGAGTCAGGTCACTCGCTCTGCCTCGCTCAAATATATGTGCCAGCTTTAAATAGACCTTGTGTGATGAACAGAAAAAAAGAATATAACTACTATAAATACTTCTGAAAGTGATATCTCAGCGAAACGCAAATATATGACAGAATACATATTATTAGAATCTACTGTATATCTATAGCAATATCTTAGAACCATGGTTATATAGTGTAGACGTATTTTTAGCTCTGCTATGATGCTATGATGCATGTAGTGTGTATTCATGCAAACAATTCATTAACTTGCCTATAAGAATTTAACTGTTTGTTTTGCATAATATTTCTCTCTAGCTCACCTCTCTGTTAACTTTTACACCGCAGGCATGTGCGCTTGCAGTTCAGTCGATGCATAATATACAGTACATGGCAGACGTTTCATTTTTCATCAGCCTCATTTTGGAATGTAGACAAAGAGAGACAAAGCCGGAATTTTCAAATGCCTTATTTTTTACATTCTGTTTGTTTAAAACTTTTTTTTCGCTCAAATCTGTCTTACATGATTAAACATTAATTAAATGGGATCGTGCCACTGGAAGTGTTTAAATAAAATGTAAAATGAGTTGAAAAACGTGCGTGTACAACTATGATTTGAGAAATATATATACAGAATTTGCAACCCTAACATAAATAGAAGGTTATGGAACTTGTACTGTAGCTACAACTCAATTAGTTCATTTATTTAATAAATGAAAAGTGTCATTCTTGAATGAATGAATATATTGTTCACATAGACACAGTATTGTGATATATGAGGAATAACGTTTATAAGTCTTATAAGTAAATTCTCAACTCTGTTTGATTTTATTCGTCCCGGAATAGCGTGCCCTGAAAGATTTGTTATTCCTCACAACTTTATTACGTTATTTATTATGTATTCATAGGAAGAGTCTAACAATATTATGCTAGATTAAACTTCACGCACCATTAAGAAGACATTAGAGTACTAGAGCTGGTTGTGTGTAATCTGTTGTATTCTACAGTATGTATTGTAAGGATTCTTTAACTTTTCTTGGCCGCTGGAACTCTTTGGCACACTGCATTCTTTCTTTTCAAGGTATCTGAGAGATTTAAAAAAGACACAGAAACAGAGTTCACGCTCTTAATGGCGTCCCGCTGGGGTTCATGTGCTATTGTTCATTGTTCGGTTGACGCGGAACTGAGTAATGGCCTCCGGCTATGTGTTTAATTTTGTATCTCTGCTGCTTAAAATGGCATGAAACCTGTTGCATACCTGCACTCCTCGCCAACCTTGTGTGTTTATGTGCGATTAGAAGATGCCGGCTGTTTAATAAGACGCCCCACCTAAATGGGGCGTGTTATCAAAAGTTCCCACTGGTTCTGCTACCGGCCCTGTCATGTACCGTGTCTTACCTGGAAACCCGTGTAAACGTCTAAAAGCTTATCTAAATAAATTCATCGCACAAAAGGACACTAACAGAAATGGGCGGTGAACAAACACTTGCTTTTTACGAGCTTAGAGAGTGTCAGCACCAGCGTGTGAGGAGTCGTTTGGAGACGCTCCCACATGGACGAGGTGGGCGTGCGGATGTGCAGAGGCTCGCCGACGGCAGCTGGTGGCGAAAATCAGCCCGGTTGAGGTGTTGAGGCAAAGCCCACGTCTAGGGATAGCTGTCATCACCGTGCCTGTAATGGGGCAGAGAGGAAGGTAGAGTTAAAGATTTAGATTCCTGCACAGGAAGGGCAACAAACATCTCTGTACACTTTTAATCCTGTTTAAAATCATCACTCTTACTTTTAATCTTTTGACTGAACAAAGATTTTAAAAATACGATTATTTGTGTTAGGAAGAAATACTTTTTTTTGCTCACTTACAAGATCAGTGCCTCCTGCCCTGTGCTCATAGAAGGAGCATCAGACAGGATAGTTCATATACTTCGTATGTCTTCCAAGATCTTGCTTTATAGCAAATAATTAGAATTAAGCCAAACAAATTACTGCAATTGTCATGCTGTAGGGCAGACGGTTCAGACTTTTCAGCTCCTATTTTTTGTGTGGCCTTTGAGATGTAGTTGGGAAGATTATTTATTTATTTATTTATTTATTTATTTATTGCTGGAAACCTGGCAACCCTGGTTAATAATATTAGCTTGTCAGGAGATATAGTAGCTCAAGAGGTAACACACACGCTCTATCGAGCACACGTACATCTGAAACAGATATCACGATACCTCGGTGCCGATTTTGTAAATACAGTATCACGACTTTATAAATGTACTGTACAGATTGAGTAATTTTTTTGCAGATAATTCGAACAGAATGCTGTGCTCAGAGCCATACATTTTGATATGACCGAACTTTACTAGATATTATTCCCTCCGCTCTCAGTCTCTCTCTGTCTCTCTCTTTCTTTTTTTCTCAAGTGTGTGACCCACGCAGTGGCGCTGAGCCCAGACAAGAGTTAAAATCCTTTCACATAAACGCGTCTCCAAAACAAACAAAAAAAATATTACAGTTGGATTGCTGGAGGATGTGCTGCTGTCTATCTGTTCTGTGATAAAGGGCAGGAGCTCGAGGATTTGACTTCTATGACATCACAGTTAGTTAGTTCACTTATACCACTCGGAAAAACACGCACAAGCAGCGTGATAGTAATGAGACGCACGCTTTCATGACACTATCTCATACAGTAGTTTTCTAAAATGTAATTATGTGATGAATAATTCAGTACAAAATCACAGCTACATTAATTTAGTCGATCAGGTTTGCTTCTTGGAGCCACACGACAGACTGGAGATTGGTAGCTCTTTACTTTTTGCTTATTGTCTAATCTGTTAAAAGTTAAAACTTGGGTAACATTATTTATTTATTCGCTGTATCTGGTTGTCTTGGCCCCATATCAAGACTTGTGTCCCGTTGCTTCGGTGAAAAACTTCGCCTTTCCGCATTTTTACATAAATCTGCAGTCAAACTAAACGAGAAAAGAATTCAGAGAGCTATAACTTTTTTTTTTACTCAGGTAGAAAGAACGCAGGTATTTAGTATTAAATTTCTAGTTGAAGCCTCAAAGCATGATTGACGCAGCAAGTGAGATAGCGGCAGAAAGCGAGTAATAGCAACCAAATAAATAAAGGTAAACAAAATTCAGTACTACCTCAGCATAAGAACTTAATCCCTTTCGAGTTACAGTATTAAGGCCAAATTTCGCACTGTGAAACGCTTTTTCCCATAGGAAATAATGTAAATGCTCATAATCCGTTTCAGCCACCCAAAAATATTATCAATATTACCAATTTAAAAACACTATAATTATATTTTTGCATATAAAAAGTCAAAATATTTGCAAAAGATATGTAAATGAAGTAAAATTAAATAAATAGACATTAAACCTCACTCATCCTTAATTTATGATTCCTCTTGGCATGGGCTGTTACTCTAGTGTAATTCTAACAACATCATGACATGGGCTAGAACCACCTTGTCCACTGATGTATTTCAATTTCTACACTTTCAGCAGAATTAAAAACAGGGCTACTAGGTTGCTTTGAGTGTATAATAATCAGGGCCACTATTCAGGAATCACAACACGGAAAGTAGATCTTGTACTGTTGGTCTTCTTCTCATCCATCTGTTTTCTTCTTCTCGACCTAACCGTGTCTAATCCACACATCCGTTTCTGTTACGTCTTCAAACAAAGTCGGGAAAGCCTCAGGACAGGGCACAGTGTGCCTATTCATATTGGGTTTGGCTTTACGGCGAGGCTTTAAGTGCGGCCCGTTGTTTGCCTCGCTCCGTGTGTGTGGAGGTATCTTCCTTCCATCGCGCAAAAGACAAGCGCACATGTTGGCACAAATCAACAGACGTCAGCAGCTGAAAGGCATGGAGAGCATGCAGGGCAGGAGAGAGGGGTGTGTGTGTGTGTGTGTGTGTGTGAGAGAGAGAGAGAGAGAGAGAGAGAGAGCAAGAGCACATTACAGGCCCAGACAGAGATCTGTAAGAATTAGCGTCGTAGCTCAGCAGTGCAGCGTTGTAAATGGAAGAGGATGTCAGGGCTGAGTTGTGACCTTATCTGACTGCGGTGCTGTAGCGCAGCTAGCTCGGCTCTTTTCCTCATGTCTTTCCTTGGCACCTTTTCCCTTGTTGTTGTCTCACAATTTATCCAATCTCTGATTTTCTTATTTAATTTCCCACCTGTGCTAACACAGCACAGCTTTATAACTTGACTCAGTTTATAAACTCTCTTTCCATGCTAACTCTGATTATTTGTTACCACAGAACTAATCATGTTAAAACTTTGAAATTTGAAATAAATAGATAGATAAATAAATAAATAAATAACCAGAGACTTTCAGGAAAAATCCATAGAACTAGCATGATTAGCCATCCTGATAACTAGCATAACAAATATGAGTGAGAAATGTTTACTAGCTCTTTACTAGCTAACTAAGCTAGTGAGCTAGTGATTAAAAAATCTTTTTCTTACGTCTTTAAAATAATAACTCAAAAAATAAAATCCTGTTTGTGTATAAGGTGTTGCAGATATGAGCTAGTGTGCTAGCAGTTAATTAGCTTGTTTTAGCAAACATATCTAATGAAGGATTAGTGAAGATATGTTTGCGACTGTTAATGATAATTTTTTGACATACATTTACACAGCAGTACCTCTGCATACATATTTAATCCGTTCTGTAGGTGGTTTCTTAAGGCAAAATTTCGTGTTGCAAAACACATGCAAGTAAATGCAGAGAATCTGTTCCAGCCAGCCCAAAATATTACCAATATGACCTATTTCCAACCCCATAATTATAGTTTCGCATATAAAAATGAACTCAAGATATGTAAATGAAATAAAATATGAAATCAATAATCCTCACTTAAACTTATGATTCCTCTTGGCACCGGCTGCTATAAAAAACAAACTAAGAGCAGCTGCTTATTCTTCTTGCTACTGTCTTCATTAACATTCTTGAATGTTTGCACCCATCGTGCTACGATGTATGTCTTCAAACAAACCTATAAACAGATAAATGAAACAGAAAATGTTTTCTTATGTCGAGCAAATTACTTATTTATTACTAATTTCAGTTCTTAAGGCAAAAATTTATGGGGGGGTTTGGGGGGGGGGGGGTTCTCATGCCAATGTGCCATTGTATTTAAATTGTGACCCCCGACTCTGAGACATCACTCTGAGACTTTTCATGCGACAAATGAGTCCTCTTGCTATTTAGGTTTGTTCACTGATGCTAGTTTTGCTCTTATCATGTTAGCATGGTTAGCACCTCTAAGAGTACATGAGACATTCTTCAAAAAAAAAACAAAAAAAAAAAACCTTTAGCTCTTCCAGAAGTTTAGATGTGGCATCCATTAGAATTTTATCTTCATGGGGTGGGTTTGGAAAGATAAATTCCCAGATTTTATACTTATCCTGGAAGCATATATGCTTTTGCTTTCGAGATTAGTGGCATTAATGTGTGCCAGTGGAAGAATGTTCATCAATTGGAAGCGGCTGTGCTTGTCACAGGAAGAAAATCCGCAAGTAAAGCGGTGTAGGGGGGGAAAAAGCCTCTAGTCTTTGAGGAGGCGATGGAAAGGAAAGTCAAAAGAGGACAGAGAAAAAGCCCCAGGCTAACAGAGGCCATTTGAATCAAAGTAAATAGGATTGTTGCCTGTTTTGATCAGACCAATCTGCTGTGAAGCGGTTTGCCAGCTCTCAGCGAGCGCCCACCTACGCCAGGTCCGAGAGGGGCACACTTACAAATGCAGGCCATTGCAAACCATTCGAAGAGGGGTGCTCTCTCTCTCTCTCTCTCTCTCTCTCTCACTCTCTCTCTCTCTCTCTCTCGCTTCACAGGGAGAGGAAGACGAGAGACTAAAGCAGCTTTGTTGCCAAGCTCTTAGCGGATGCCTTGTTGTGGCAGAGCACGGATTATGAAGATTAGCGCGCTAGCACGTTGTGTAATTGCCCGTAGCTGGAGAAAGATGAGAGATATGTCAGGTTTTCGTCTTTTGAAAATGATTTGTGAGCTCCTGAATGCCGAGTCTGTCCAAGTGTTTACCCTTTCATCAGAAGCTGACAAGTTCAAATCCCACTGTTAGCACAGCTGTTTGCGGCCAGGGAGAGTCCTAGAGAGCATAATTGGCTTCGCCGTCTGGGTGGGAAGGATGGCATTCCTCTCTTCTTTAGCGGGAAACACCGCACACTGTAGGATTGATCCGAGGAATCGTTTGAGGCTTGGATTTGTCAGTTTACAGCATAATGCTTAGTCTCTCCGGAGCCCTGTAGAATAGTTACAGCATACATTATACAAGCTAACACAGACTTTCTTATTATACAGAAATATTCCGTATGTATACAGGTGCAAGCTTGTAGAATTTGTAAAGAGTTTAAACTCCTCTCAGGTTAAATAATGTTAAGCAGATCTCAGCTTTTGTGCAAGATGCTAGTTCAGTATATTTTTTTGTTTAATTAAATTATTATTATTATTATTATTTTATCATTGTAGCCTGCTCACAACGAGGTACTGACTTTGACCTCCTAAAGGGCCCTGCTATTTTTTTTTACATACTTAAGTGGGACAAACGGGAGTCACCATGTCCCAAAATTCAGTTCTGATCTTTAAATAATTAAACGGCTCTGCATCCTCCTCCTCTTCAACTGATCAATTATTCATCTCGTTTGAAATAGATTTAACTTGATTTGGTCTCTTCTGATCTGTGTCTATTGGCAGCGAGTGAGAGAGAGAGAGAGAGAGTGAGAGAGAGAGAGAGAGTGAGAGAGAGAGACAGACCTAGTTCATTCTCCAGAGTTACAGCTGTGCTGCCTGTGGATCTGGAGCTCAAGCCGAATTCACTTACAGACCTTGTGTAATTAAGTAAAAATGAAGATGGAGTCAGAGGTGAAGCTTGCCTCCCTCAAGTACCCGTCGGCCCACCCGGGTTTGACCTCATGCTCACGCACACACATACACACACACACACACACACACACACACACACACACACACACACACACACACACACACACACACAGGCCCCAGGCCCCACAGACTGTACATAAACTGCTCTGAGCCCAACAATTTTCGCCCCACTTAATTACTGCTGCTCACTGGGAGTTAGTCCGATCACCTGCTTTGTGTTACAAGGAATTTCTCACGGGCAGAGAGTGAAACCATATCGCTCAGTCGTGATTCACGTTACGAGTCAATCAGGGCAGAAACCGAGAAGTCCTTCTTCGCCGATGTTGGCTGAGTGAGAAAAAAAATCTAGAACTTTAAAAGAATTTGCCAAACTGAGTTACACGGCGGGACGACATAAAAACCCTGGATTTAAATGGAACAAGCCTCTAATGAAAATAGAAGGGATGTATGTATGATAACAAAAAGTAAGAATATATATATGAAATCAATTCTAAATATTATAGTTAATCAATTTAATCAATTCTAAATATTATTAATCAATTCTAAATATTATGAAGTTGAGTAAGTTTATTTAATAATATATATTTTTCTGTTAATATGATAACTAAATATATTAATGTTTTATTTATGTAAACCATATTAACATATTCAGTTATAATATTTATATAATTATTAAAATGTACAAAACTAATAAATGATTAAAAAAAATTTCTTTTCCTTATTCTTATCCTTATTGTCAATAAAATATTTTAATAAGATACTATTAAAATATATATATATTTTTTATTAATTTTATTTCTAATGTTTTCATTACTTTTAATATAAATTAGTTTTATTACATTAATTACATGCACATAATTAAGTAATACAATTTATTTATGGATTGGAGGATTTTTTTTCTATATTTGTATAGAATTTTTTTTTTATCTAGCATGAGATTTCTTTTTAATCACTAAATGTAATATAATGTTCCATATTCTGTGTAATTTATATCAGAGACTAAACGTTGGCTTTTTTGTGGCTTAAAAAGCCTGTGTCAACACCCGACTATATGATATACTTTTTATCACAGTGTGTCTAAGATCATTTCTTTCTCCTTCCTTTTGTTTAAAGATGCAGTTTATCTCCATTGGGGATCTGTTTCAGAGTCTCTCGTTTGCTCGTTACCTCGTCAGGGTTTAAATAGCTGCTTAGAAGGTGCGATGGGACACACTTGGCTTGAAAGCGTTCATTATTGATGTGGCTGTGAGCGCCGCTGGATTACCTTCTTTCTCACCCTGTTGTTTGGCACTTAACGCTTGGCCACAGACACAGCACCTCGGGCTGATTTTCTAGTTCGCATTTATGCGCTGAGTCTTTATACGCCTGACTTTGTTGGCAGGGAAGACAAAGAGCGCAGTGTGTGGAGCCCGATTTTAAAAGCACTTAAAGCTCTATCTAGCGTTTGAATTTCTGTTAGCGGTGTTAATCAGGAGTTGGTGCAATTTACAGCTGGGTTGTGTGATCCTATGTTGACAGAACAGTTAAATAATAATAGGTCTGACAGCTTGTGCTGATTGTGTGCATTAAAATCTATACAGTCTTTTAAAAGCCTCCTCTAATGCTTTTGTAACATCAAGTGCAATGCACATCACAGACGCATAGACGTTATAGACACATATCGACACATAGACGCATCTGTTTGCACTCTTTAGGGGCGTTCGTGTCAAACCGGGACTTGTGATAGTGCAGAATAACACAACACAGTTCTGAGAGTAAAAACTTCCCCTTATTTCTTATTTCTCTATATAATCCTCTGCTACACTAAGCACGTATCCCAGTGTTTCACTAGTGCTTGGACCCCATCAGGAGTGGAAAGTTTTCTCAGTACTCCTTAGCTATGATTAGACTGCCCACTTCTCTTCTGCAACCCTGGCCTCCCAGGAACTCCTTTAATGGCCCAGACATGTGGTCAGGACTGTACGAGGATGTGGCAATACCTCCCAGCCGAGTTCCTGTAATGTGCACGTGGTGTTGGTGAATGATTGTGTGTACAGTTCACACAGACAGATGTGTGTCTTCCGAAGGCTCGTTTGAGCTGATATACTGTAGGAACGCTGTCAAGAAAGCATATACTGTTGTGAGTACTGTGTTACTGTAGTACACTTTTACAGTATTGCTGAAACTGCAGTTGGCATACTATCCCAATTGTGCGTGCATTACAGATGTTCTGGATAAATCAGCTTACAAGCCTAATTTTATATGCAAACAGCTTATAGTGAAAAAAATGAAGGTTTATGTCTTTTAATTTAAAAGGTCTTTGAGTCTTTACTTTGCTTTTCTGCTGTGCTAAACAAAGAGGGAAATCCCATCAGGCTGTGAACATTCTTTGGGGCAGTTAGGCCGGGAAAGATTAAGGTAGGATATCATTGCCTGCAAGTTTCCTGTCCCAGTATCCAGGCTTTAACAATCTGCACTACGAATGTTGCTGAAACCGTCCTAGCCTTCGTGGAAAAGCTCTGATAATCGGACGCAGCAGGGATTGTTTAGTATTTGGACGTGGCGTAATATCTGGCTGCGGATGAATACAGAGAATGAGAATTTCTGGTTTTCTGGAATTGCTGTTTACCGACACACACCGAGGTCCTGGGTTAATAATCTAACTGTCCATACATAGTGGACATTTTATCAGTAGGAAAAGTCTCCTCGGGCCCATATGTTGCTAAGCACAAAGTGTTACCTCCTTATCCCCCCCCCCCCCCCCGCCCTCCCTTTACTCTGTTCTTCAGGGGGAAACACAGGAGTGGTGCTAATTTGGGGGGTGACACGATACTGTGTGTGTGTGTGTGTGTGTGCTGTAATACACAGTATTGTGCTTGTTCCAATATGAATAAACGACTTATTGGCTAATTGCCGTAGAGTACTATATAGTAAACTATAAAGTATTACATTACATCATTTCATCTTTGATTCTTTTTCGTATAACAGAGCATCCTGTCATGCTTCACTTCTAACTCAGAACATGTTCACGTATTAATATGCAGCTGTATTCATCCAAAATATTGCTCTTTGCTGGAGGTTGCAATTGAAGCTGTAATTCCTGTGAGTCTGAAAACTCAGGCTGTTGAAAGCTGACCAGTGTAGGACTGGGTGCAGAGCTGACTGCAGTGTGAACCGTAAGCCTTAAATGGCTAAAGGCACTCCGATTCTACCTCACACGCCCAGACACATGATTAATGATGTACGCTGCTCACCTGTCAGCAATCATACCTCGCTTACACGGACTCTCAGCCAGCGTTTCGATTGGTGGACAAGCAAAATTACCCATCAGTCCTTATACCTCACTGGAGCGCAAAGATAAAACAAATAAATAACTAAATAAACTATAGAGTCGCATGAGACCTGAAATTCATTTCCTGCACCATTCATAGGTATCAAGAACGTCATAATATTAATATTACATAATTATAATACATTGTGAGTAATCTCCGTCTATAGGTAATCAATGATTTATTATTATTACACAGGCTGTTAATCTGCATAATATCAATCTCTTCAGGAATGATGTTCAATCAGATTCATTCGCATGTTGTACACTTACGGTATACTGTACTCATACATTTTGTAATATATTGTAGTTTTTGCTCCAATACACTCTATATAATCAGCAGCAGCATCAGGTATCCGTGGCGCTCTTGTTACCAGGGTAACGGCCGCGGAAGTGATCTCTGCATCGGTGACGTCGCAGGTTGGAGGTTTCAAATGAAGGGATTTTGTCTAATTCAGTTTTGTCAATTCTAATCAAACTTGGTGAATAATTCTCTCCCGTGACACGGGATGCTGTGCCCCCCGGCCAGTACACAGTATGAATCGTTTAGAGTGCACCACCTGCAGGATTATGCATTTATACTGTACTTACGACTTTTGGCAGACGACTTCTGAGGGTTAAGGGCCTTCCTTAAGGGCCCAGTAATGGCAGCTTGGTGTTTGAACTTGGGACCTTCCAAAGCGTAATCCAACACCTTTACCACTGAGATGCCCCTGCCCCTGTTATAAAGGAACTGCACGATTTTATCACTTCAAATGCACACATATAGATATATAGTAAAGTAAATATTCAAATTAAAAATCGATTTTGGACTCATGCATTAAAACCTCGACTCACATTCTTTATTAAATCGTTAAGTTAAATGAAGTGAATTAGCTACTGTACGTGGCTACATCAGCTAGCCTGGATCGTGCAGGGTTGCGGTGGACTTTGTTTTTTAGCTCTTCTCTATAATGTTGACCTTAATCCTTTTTTGTCGCTGACTAATAGATCTTTAGTAACATCATACTGTATAAAAGCTGTTATTTCCCCTCAGTGTCGTCTATATTATTTGCTGCTAGTTTTTTTTATTACTGTTTTTCTCGTTTAAGATGTTTTATCAGGCCGCTTGTATGGTAAGAAACTTTGAAGTTCACAGAGCACGGTTTGCCTTGCTTTCC
>JAAGKR010002520.1:76356-92455 GCA_011419295.1 Clarias macrocephalus | reverse complement strand
TAACCAGTCTTCTGATACATTACAATCCACCACGTTCCTTAAGATCAGAAAACTCCGGACTACTGGTAGTTCCCAGAATATCAAAATCTACAAAAGGAGGCGGGGCATTTTCATATTTAGCTCCAAAACTTTGGAATAGCCTTCCTGACAGTGTTCAGGGCTCAGACACAGTTTCCCAATTTAAAAGTAGACTCAAGACGCATCTCTTTAATCTGGCATACACACAATTTATTTCTTTACCTCATACTCCAGTACATCTATCCTGAATGGCAACCACGCTAATTCTTTTCACCTGCTCTTTATTTTTCCACCCATCCCGAGGCATCTGGAGATTGTGCCAGCTTCAGTAGACAGAGGCCAATCCTGCGAGGATCCTGAGGCATCCAGAGAAGGACCTGCTCCAGCTGGATTCCTCTTCATGTTGGTTTGGAACTACACATGCTGCTCCTGAGCTCCCAGTGATCCAGACCCCCATCTGCGCTCTGCACCTGCTGACCCATCATGAGCTGAACTGGACTTTGTGTTAATTTAAATAACTTGTTACTGTATATCGAACTTTCATCTGCATAACACACATGATGTTATACAATTTCTGTTATCTGTTATCACCCAGATGAGGATGGGTTCCCTGTTGAGTCTGGTTCCTCTCAAGGTTTCTTCCTATTGGCATCTCAGGGAGTTTTTCCTTGCCACTGTCGCCGTCACCCTTGGCTTGCTCATCAGGGACAATCTCATTATCTAGACACATTTTTCTTACACATATATACATTTCCACAAGTCTTCTTTTCATTTTCTTTTCATTTCTGTGAAGCTGCTTTGAGACAATGACCATTGTTAAAAGCGCTATAGAAATAAAATTGAATTGAATTGAACAATATTGTGATATAGGTTTCTTTTTGTATATGTCACATTACACTCTAAAAAAACATTTGGCCCCAAAACACCATTTTTGATTCTTTAAAGAACTTATATAGTCTACTTCTATTTCTATTGTTGCCAGGAATAATACTTTTTTCACTAGGTATTTTTTACATACTGTATCTATATGCATGTCAACATTTATTTTATGAACATTTGAAAATAGTAGGTTATGTATTAGAAGGAAAACCAAAATTGTTTGTCTGTGGCATCGGTTTTTATTTTTAGGACGTTTATTTTTAGGCATAAAGAGAAGTAGGGGAAATGTCTAGCAGAAGACTGATGACTACAAATATTACATTGGATTGTTTAAATGCATTTGCAGAGATCAAGCTTGTGTCTTTTTTACATATTTCATATACGTGTATTTAATTTACTTTAAATTGTCTACATGTCTAATCTGTAAGTCTGTCCGAACTTAGAGCGTAATGGACGCAGTGGCGTGGTCTAGTTTTGTGGCTTTGCACCTCTGGGGTTGAGCGTTCGATTCTTGCCTTTGGGTCTGCGTGCATGTCTTCCCTGTGTTCAATGGGTTTTCTCTGGGTGCTCTGACATGTAAAGTAGGCTGATTGGCGACTCCCTGTCGTGTGTGTTTGTGTGTGCATGTGTGTTCTGTGATGGATTGACACCCTATGCAGAGTGTGCTGTGCTTAGCGCCCCATGTCCCCTGGGATAGGTTGAAGGTCTCCATGACTCTGGATAATAATTTCATCACTCATTTAAAATGTCAAAATGATTAACAGCATTCTGGCATGAAAGTAAATGCACAGAGCCATGTTCTGTTTTCACATGCAATACATGCAGAGTAATTGGCTGAGCACCTGTGTATTATCATCAAACATCTCTTTCTAAAGAGTGTGTAGTGTTAAATTTACTTTCTGTCAAGCTTCTGCTTGGCTTGCTTCCTCTTTAAATGTCTCACCATGTAGTGAGCCAACTGGCAAATGGGATAGATATTCAGATAGCAGTAGAAGAGGAAAAAGAGGTGTACAGGTCACATGAATATGGAAATGAATGTACATAAGTTCCCAGGAAGCTTTGTCATTTGCAATAGTGCTCCACTGGGGTGCTTCGGGGCTTGATGGCTCGGTCTTGCTCTGTTGCACACTCCATGAGGCCTTCTCACCTCATCCCTTCCTAACTCTGTCCTGATAAAAATCTCTTTATAATGCACAGCACACACTAGAGGAACCCATTCAATTCAAACAGCGTATTAAATATATAATTCGAACCAGAGGCTCAGAAGTAAAAAATGTGGCCAGACACAAACTACATTATTATTATTATTATTATTATTATTATTATTATTATTATTATTAGTTGAATCAATGTTGATATTTAAAGCTATTGTAAATGCATCAGCTAAGAATACATATAGCCAATATTCCTTCTGAATATGTCTGATACAGTACATTGTATATAAAATCTATTTTTCCATGTCTTGTTTAGCCAGTGTATACTTGAGAAAACATTTCAGCCTTTAAACTGAATTGATGACCTTTACCATTCATGCTGAACAGAGCACTTCAAATCCATTACATGTGTCCTGTACTCATTTTATCTAAAAATAGATGCTGCTCTTTGCTTGATCGAATTAATCCAAAAATATTTGTATAGTGTGCATTTGTGTGTGGGAGAAAAAGATGCAAATTATTTTATTTTAGCAACATGATTCTGATTAGGCTTATTGTTTTCAAGGTTAAAATATGTTTTTCATACTTATACAGAGCAAGCTTTTTCTATGTATGTATTCCTGTTAAATAGATGAGTAATTTTGTATTTCCACAACAAGATTTGCATCTTTTATCTTTTTCTTTTTTTGATTCCTCATTATGTTTCTTTTGATTTACAGTGTTCACTTTTCCACATCTTGTAATGAATTTTTAAATAAATATGCAACCAACATATACTTTTTTGTTTAATTCTTCTTTCTGGCACAATAAAAATATTTTGCACCCTTAATGTCAGGCATATACTGTATATCAAACTGTTAAAGAAATAAAAAGTACATTTAAAGTTCTTCTGGAACATTAGAAATATTCTGTAAATTTCAAGGGAGGAGAATTCTTATTCAGTGCATTACAAAGTTTATCAGAAATCAGATTCATTCATTCCTAGGGTGTTTTTAATGTGATCCGAGGAGTAAAATATGATTTTTTGCAAATGCATTTAATTTACAGGACCCTAGTTATTTATAATTGACATTATTAATTATATTAATTATAGATCTTTTTACACTTAATTTATATTTTAAATATTATATAAACTTTTTTAGTTTTAGTCTTAGTCACCAAATCATGTAAGTTTGGAAGGGTGCCATTATTTTATAGCTGAAATCTTCAGTTGACAGAAAACCATTTGTGGAATCAAGTTAATGTATTTGCCTTCACCTTTAAAGGCTTTCTTTATGGTAATGTAACTTCTCAGGAAGATCAGGTGGGAAGAATTTTTTCAATCTAAAGCCTGCCACAAGATTTCTTTTAGAATCCTTACATTTTACACATTGTTCATTTTATTTTCAGGATTATGCAAATGTATCTATTAAACATCAATGTTTAATGATATCTTATTGGTTAAGATTATGCACTAGTGATTGGAAACACTGAAAGTATTTAAATTGTAAAATGGTGATCAGGTGAACATGTTTCTGTTGTGCCATTCATGAGCTAAACAAGGGGCTGTTAATATTCCATAATAATTAGCTAAAATAAAAATGTAAAAAATTGCATATTTGACTTTGATTTTCAATCTTTGATTGGCTTTATTTAAAAAAAATGTGGACTGAGAAAATTCAATGTGCATCGTCATGCAAGATCACACTTCCATAGCAGTCCTGTGCGTTTAATCCAAGGTTTAGGCTTCAGCTCATCAATAAACATCTCACAGTAATGAGCACTGTTGATTGTTGAACCTTTTTCTTTAATAATGTTTTAATACTGGCCCTTGAGAATCCTAGAAAAGTGTATGCATCAGTTTTCCAGCAGCTTTTCTTGTTTGGCGATTGAAAATGTTTCTATTCCATACTCTGTTTATTCTCAGGCTCATACTGATGAATCCACGTCTCATCACCATTAACGATTCTCTTTAAGAAACTTTCGATCAAATTGACCAACCTCTTTTGCAGGCATCTGAACGCTTCTGTTTATGCTCTTCTGTGCGAGTTGTTTCGGCACCAGGTGCACCCTCAGACCACACGCACACAAACAAAAAAAAATGAATCACTGAGATTTAAATATAACTGGAGTGCGGATAATTTTTGACTCACACTTGTAGAAACCACTGTATGCTCATATACTCCTACACTACCACCTACCAAAGAATTATGTTTTTTAAGCACTCATTTGCCATTTTTCAACGCTTGCTTTTCTCCGCTTCCTACTCAGCCGATTCAACTAATAAGGTGAACTAGATGTAAATACTTGTTTAAATTAAGAATTGATCGTTAGTTTATCCTGCAAAGAGAGTTCATCCAGATGCCTTAAGAACAAAGACAAGCCAGAATACAAATACATACCAGTCTGTTACACTCAGTAATAAAGCAAGTGGGAAGCAGAGCCTTGGAGGTTTTTATTTAGCGCCTACTATAGGTTTGAGGTGTTTTTCTTGTTCTACACTAATGGAGGTTGATTGTACAGACAGGTTAAATGATGAGTCCTTCCATCAAAAATATAGGGACAGACTTTGAAATAATAATAAAAGAGAATTAGATTAATGTATCAGATTAATGCATTGCCAGATTTAATAACCTGATCATATGATCTGCTCATTTTGTGAAGCAGCCTTAAATTCTTTATGCTTTTTGATTGCAAACATCTCTAAGATGATTTGAGGTACTATGTCAAAAAGAAGCTGAGAGAGAGAGAGAGAGAGAGAGAGAGAGAGAGAGAGAGAATATCAAAGAGAAGAAAGAGCTCATGGAGCAGAGCATTCTCGTCTTGTCCTTGGTGACTTTTGATCTGCTATCCAGGCTGCCTGGCTGCGGATCAGCATGGTTTGTTTTTGTGCAGTGCTAGTGCATGCGTCTTGAAAGATAATTGAAAGATTACAAGATTAACAAGAGTACTCCCTGTGCTGGGTCTAATTAGAAGTCATCTTGCACCTTGTACCTACCTGATCCTAAAAGGGATTACTAAATGCTTCAGATACAGACTCAGAATCTCAAGCTTTCCTCCATTAGCCAAGCGAAACTACTCAAAGGTGCACTGAGTCCCCTGGGATATGTTCCAGGCCTCCGGTGACCCAGCACAGGGTACAGTACGTGGTATAGAGAATGAGTGAGTGAGTTGTTATTCAAACAGTCTACTCTGTGTATGCTTGGGTGCTGTCTGAATTAATGTCGGGACAAATGCATTTATCACTGGCTCGTCATCGTAATTTCGCCATTATTCAATATTCACACTTGTGTTCTTCTGCGTCATTGAAGGCAATAGCAAAAGGAAAGCACCATAACTCAAGTGTGATGAAGAGGATGACGAAAGCAAAGGTCGAATTCACAAAAGGAGGCAGAACTTTTCATGCCATATTCTTCCTTTTTATTTTATTTTATTACTCACCATTTCAACTACAAAGTCTTGCATTGGGCAATTCAGCCTCATCAACCTTGGAAAGGATGTGAATGAGTTGTGAGTGCATGTGTGTGCATACTAGTGAGGGATGACTGCATCCCTAAAGTATATATCTCTAACAGCCGTCTGTCTCTGCTATCTGCTTTATAAAACAGCCCGCGTTGCCACTCTTTCCTTGCCAGCTGGCTCACAGAACAGAGTAAAGGTTATTTTGGGAAGCCATAACCAGTTGTCAGATTTGGAACGATTGCTTTTTTTTTTTTTTTCTTAAGACAATAACGACATCTGGTTTACATACAGAATGTGCACACTGAATTGGAAATGTTAATGTGTAATTTCACATGATTAAGGTGGGTGTTAAGCCAACACTTTACTACTGTAATTTACTCAAAGCATGTTACCTGAGGGTCTTCTTCCATGCATGCAAAACGCTGACAATTTTTTTTTTCTTCCTGCAGCTCCTTTTTAATTAATTACTGCATCAGCATTTGAATTGATGAGCTCTGCTATATATATATATATATATATATATATATATATATATATATATATATATATATATATATATATATATATATATATATATATATATATATATATATATATGTGTATGTGTGCTCTGATGTGCTCTGGTACCAGGAGGTTGGAAGTGGATCCATTGGGTGCTGTGGAATGTGGATGGGGCCTCTGTGGAACAGACATGTTTGTTCAGCACAACCTTTGGGTGCTCAATCAGATTAAAATCTGGGGCTTCATAGAAGGCCTTAAGGCTTGATGTCCGGCAGGTTTTGGTGCACTGGGTGTTCTCGTGACTTTCGATCATGGCCAGCACTGACTTTTACCAGTGATTTGGGCTGAACTGGTTTTTCTGTGGGATTGGACTAAATGGGCTGGCTTTTGCTCCCTGTGGGCATGGGTGAGCCTTGGGCATCCATGACCCTGTCACCAGTTTACTGGTATTTAATTGATAATCAATGTTAACTTGATCACCTTATGTTGTATTAATGTGATGGCTGTGTAACGATGTAAGAGTTGCAGCAGGATAATCACTCAAACTTATCACCAGGGTTTGCTATTTTCAGTATCATGTCCATAATAAATCTTCTGGCATAATGTACTGGAGTTGGCCTCTTCTACCCCAAGCAACATTTCTGAATTAAGCTTTCTGGCGACTGAAACCTTTTGGAGCTACACTTCAACCCATCAGTGATTAACCTGAGCGCGGGCAGCATTAGAGGGAAAGAGAGCAGGGTATGATTAGATAGAAAAGCAGGCGGAAAGGGCAAGCTGAACAGTGGCCTCTAATAATTACCTGGTCACTCGACTGAGTGGCATGGATCAAAGGTCTTTGTGTGGTGTGTGTGTGTGTGGCATCTTTATCTAGTATTAGAATTCTCACCTGACATCCCCATCCTCCTGGTATCGAGACTCTATGAGGTTTGCTCATATACTCTACAGTAGATCTAAATCTACATGTTATTAAATTGATCATGATATATCCAGACGTTAGTTTCAGATCAGATTGAAAAAGGACTGTGCTGCCTTCAGTGAGGGTGACATGTCTTTTTGTTTTTTCGGGCAGACTGTGTGTAGCGAGTCTGTGAGAGTGACAGCGGAGCTCAGCGCAGTAAGTTCACTGGCACCTCACCTCAGTGGAGCGCACCAACCTACGCAGTAATCACATGGCATCACATGTCAGCAGGCTGCCTACGCACACACATTCACTCACCCTACTCTCTCTCTCTCTCTCTCTCTCTCTCTCTCTCACTCAATCACTTGTACGTACTGTACACACACACACACACACACTAGAGTAACTCAGTTCTTACAGGGACACATTAACCACCCTTCCACTGTGTCTGTTCAGTGGCTCTACTAATCTGTATCATTTGGATACAGCATTGAAAATAGTGTTGCCATCCTATGTGAGATTTATACGGTAAACATTTCCCAGGCCTCTTATTTGAAAAATGTTATTCACAACATTTTATGTACATATGATGGCAAAACTTTTCATTTCCATTTGATTTATCTTTCTTTAGGCAACAGTATGTGGAGAATCCTCGATTGCAGCACTGAGGTGCTTTCCATGTAAATGTAAACTGACAAGTGCTACAAAAAAAACATAAAAGGACCCTCCATCTCTGCCACCTAACCAGACCAGACCCAATGTAGTTTGTTATTTTGTTTGTTTGTTTTAACAATATTGCTGAATTACTAGCTGTGGCAGTATATACTGTACTTAGTCAACTGGTTTTATTCTGGATTTGTTTTACATTGTTTAGTTATTTGTTTGCCGGTTCTCATTTGACGCCAATTGTACAGTATATTGTTTTTTATAGGGTCTTTTCTTTTTGTTTTATTTTTAATCTGCTGGTTGCCTTATACAGTAGTTGTGCAAATTATTAATAATACTGTATACAACCTAACAATAATGATTATGGTTTAGTTTTTCAAGTTTTTATTTGTTTTGGTCTAATGAAGGGTATGCGACACTGTCTACCACATATTTAACACTTTGAGTGTTCAAGGACCAAAACAAAGTTACTGTATCACTCAGGGTTATAATAATAAATGTTATGCACAGGTTATTGGATAATATTTACTACCCTGATGGCACAGTGATTAACACTGTGGCCTAATACTTTCAGGGTCAAGGGTTCGAGTCCCACCTTGGGTCTATGGAAGTGGAGTTTGCATGTTCTACAGTTACATTTAGGCATTTGGCAGATTCCTTTATCCAGAGCGACTTGGAGTTGATGGTTAAGGGCCTTGTTCAAGGGCCAACTTGGAGGTTGTGGGATGTGAACCTGGCACCTTCAGAAGCGTAGTCCAATGCCTTAACCACTGAGCTACCGCTGCTCATGTTTTACCTGTGCTTCATGGGTTTCCCCCATTTATTCCGGTTTCCTCTCACACTCCAAAGACATGCTGATTTGGCTAATTGGCATTTCCAGGTTGCCAATGCAACCTGGAGTGTGTGCTTCCATGATAGATAGACTAGATGCCGATAGACTGCCACCTCACCCAGAGTGTATCCTGCCTTGCGCTCCGAGTCCCCTAGGATACGGTCCAGGTCTCCTGCAACCCTGTACAGGATAAGTGGGATAGAGAGTGAGTAATATTATTACTGTATTAATATATTATTATTGTATTATCAGCATTCATATATAATAATTAATAATATCTTTAGATACATCATTTTATTTAAATGTTGTCCTAAATGAACAACTGTAAAACCAAGAAATAGCCTCTCTTTTTCATTATTTTATGGCACTTCACTGGTTCACTGGATCACATCTGATCTTTTTATAGATTTTTTTTTCTTTACTTCTACATCTCAGGCTTAAGTGTTTCATTTCCTTTCCTTTCCTTTCCTTCACTTGCCACCAAAAGTCAAATGTCACAGCTGTAATTGCTTGGCTGCATTTTGTGAAGCGTCTGATGTGAACAACACAGAAGCATGTTTCTTCAGCTTCCATCTACTGGACAGAGAAATTCAGGCACCGGAGGTAATTTAATGGCTCGGTAGTCATTATAGTGCTTGCGGAAGCCTGAAGCGTTTTGTGTTTTTAGGCGAGACGATGGAATTTCACATGAGACTAAGGTTGTTAGGAGGAGAAAAGCAGGTGATATGTATCCTGGTACACTTCCTGTTTTATTCCTGGGTTTTAACAACTTAATTGTCAACATATTTGTCACATCCCTGTTGTGAGCGATTAGCAAATCTAAAACCATGACAGATTGAAAACGCATGAGTGCTGGCAGGAGGAGGCACCATGCTGATGTACTCGGAGGGATTGTTCCATGTTCAAGGTGAGTTCGTCAATTACAGAGAGACAAAAACAGAGATTTAAAACAACAGACTGAATGTGGCACTGGACTGTTTCAATACAGGAGATAATTGCAGAGCATCACAGGAATTCAAATCACTTTCCTCATCATTGATCCTCTGCCTCTGTGACCTTGAGGTGCTCACTTGTTTTCCATTTGCCTCCTGTTAGGAAGTGTGTTTCTGTATTGGTCTGACATGACTCATTGGGCTGTCTCTCCGTATTTTACTACATAAAACAATTACATTTCTTTCCATAATTGTCAAACGTCAGGTTGCACTGGTTATTTTAATCCAGAGTGGACAGCCTTGTATAAGACAGAAAAGAGCACAACGTCCACTAGAATACAGCTGGCAAACAGAACATATTATTAATAATATACATGCCTGTCCCTGTCATTTCTTTATGCACCTTTCCTCCACTAGGTCCTTTAATCAGTGCCTTTATTTATCTCTGCTAAGTGTCTGCTGGTAGGGTATGCCAAAAACTCGGCACTGTACAACGTTGCTGGAATATGACATGGTTTCCGTGTTCATTGTCTTTTAGTCGAACAAACCAGGGACGTTTTGCCGACAGTTTACCAGCCTATATAGCACATGCATAAAACTACATAACATAATATGATTATATTCATTATATGCACCCTCATGTAGGTACAAAATGTACAGAGGATTTTGTGGTTACAGATACTTTTGAAAAATATTTCCTCTGATCACCTCAGGGACTTTTTCCTCGTCACTGCTGCGTCTGGCCTGCTCAAGGGTAAAGTAAATACTGTATGTATATAGAGAATAATGTAAGTGGATGGATGGATGGATGGATGGATGGATGGATGGATGGATGGATGGATGGATGGATGGATTTCTGTAGACATGCTTGTAACAGCTGAAAATTGAGTAGTACACTGCTGACTACTGGACACGTCATTCATTGATACTAACGAAATGGATTTAAACATTTCTGAAGAGGAAGAGATTTATAGACAGATATGGAATGAAATTTGATCGAATGATTAAAAGATTTCCTCTCAAAGTAAGTCTGCACATTAAAAATGTAATTTAAAAGATATTAGATAGATACCTGGAAGTTAAGTCATGTTCTTGAACAAGAAAGAAATTCAGTTCACATGATTTAACTTCCAGATAACCTCACCTAGATGACTGAGAATCTGAGATATAGAATATTTTGTAAAGTTGGCTTTCATTAGCATTCTCTCCATAATGAGCAGGAGAGGTGGGGAAAACATGTATATAACAATATAATTCATGTAAATATATGTTAAAATATTGCAGTTTCTCTAAAGGTGGTGCATTTACAGTAAACAATTATAAACGTGTACATTTAACTTCGGTGAATGATTTCAGACAATCCTGACAGGTGAGGTAATTATTTATAGGTAGATTTCTAATATTGTCTTGCAGTATTTAAATTAAGAACCATTCAGAAAGAACCTGTCAGATGAAGGTGAAGATCAAGAAAATTCAGTACAAATCTGAATTTGTATTTTATTCCACTTTATTTTACTTTCATAATGTTTTTATTTTATATGTTATTTCATCTCGTTTTATGAATAATGAACTGAACTATCCACAGCGTAATAGGTAGGGAGCAATGCGGCTGTGGAAATAAAACGGATAATTTCAAGCTCAGGTCATCCATCGAGACACATACGTAAACAATTATTCATGGGTCAGCACACCGCTCTGTGGAAGAGAACAGCACAATCTGATCAGTTATATTCATCTCCTTAATTCAGAATAACACTTTAGTGCGCTGTGTTCTCTCCAGTCCTGGGGATAAAAAAAGACTTATTATTTCGTTCAAAATGGGCATTTCATAACTTAGATGATTCTCTGAGTAAGAAAAAAATTAAATGGTTAGGAAATCTGATTTGATCTTATATGACCCGATGAAAGCAATAAATGTTCGTTTCCATTTGGTCACAAATTCATTTTCACCTTGCCAGGATTTTATATGATTAGCTGACCTTTGCTAACCCACTGTAGATCATTACAGCAGAACATCATCTCTAGGATTGGGCAATAATTAGAAAGGTAGAGGTCATGATAACTCAAGGTGTAGGCATTCACTGTCTACATCCTCTTATCAAGCCGACAGGATGTAGAGCTTAATAATGAATCTATTCTTATAGAATCTAGGAAGCATGCTGTATTGTTTTGAAATAACCATTTTAAATTGTATTTGTAAAGAGATTAGAGATGACTAAATACAACTTGGGTGAGACAGGAGGAGGAATATGATGGGGTTCTTCCAGTGAATTTACTCGAAATATACTTTGGCTTTGTTGTCATTGTTTTCTTTAATACTCATTGTTTCCCAGAAATTATATATATATATATAAAAAAAAACACTGACTGTATAAAGTGACTATTACTTTTGCTCTGTACTACTGAAAAATAAAAGCATGTAAATATTGACTCAGAGTCAAATATGCAAATAACAGATTAGTTTAGAGTGATAAATGCAGTTAATCATCACAGAAACCATACTGTACCATGCTATAATACAACCAAGAGAACAGGCCATGTGTTAGCAGCACATCACACAACTACATCAAATCAACACTCAGGCTTCTGTAATAATTATAATCAGGGTCCTGAGCGGCCAAGGCCGACTTGTATGTATGTGGAGATCGAACGCTGGTCTGTATAGTCCAGTTCAATAGAAGAGCTAGTGGAGCTCAAATTGCTGAAATAGTTCTTACTGGTGTGATGGTTAGGTGGTTAGTTTTAGAGACCTACTCAATATTAGGTGGATGGGCATAATGTTATGGCTGATTGACATATCCCCTACAAGTTGTTAGATGGCATAAGTGAACATAAAATTAATTGTAAAAAATTAAGCACTATAATGGAGACTATTAGTGCATGAAGGAATGAATGAGCCAATTTTTAACATTTACAGTACATAACCACATACCTTGTATTACATGGTCAAGTCCATAGTGTATAATAATACCTATACAAATTTAATTTGTTCTCAAAGCGAAAATGCGTATTGTAAAATGCATTTTGACATAGGAAATAATGTAAATGCAGATAATCTGTTCCAGCCAATCAAAAATATTACCAATTTCCAAGACTATAATCATATTTTACTATAATAATATCTATAATCAAGTTGCTATAGAGAGAGAGAGAGAGAGAGAGAGAGAGAGAGAGAGAGAGAGAGAAAGAGAGAGAGAGAAATAAACAGGGAAACTTGGCTTTCCCCCGACTCAAAAAAGTTTTGAACGGTTCCCAGATGTACAGTACACACAACTTAGCCAGCATTCAGCTCAATTTGATTCGTTCAACCGTATGCCAAAAATGCTTCATATGCCGATGGAAATTCCTTGCAAAATTTCAGTTTTGCAACCTTAGATTCAATTTCAACCTTAGTGAAAATGTTTAAGGCTGAGAAATGTTCGAATGCTGACATACCACAGTATGTACTGTAGACTGGTGTACATGCTAAGATTTGAGCTTCATGCTGCTGTTGACTGTTATTGTCTGTCATGTTAAATTAAAGCTTCCACATCCCCTTCAACAACCCACAATTAAATATGTCCCAAACAACACTGAAAAGCCAGAGCACCGCCTAAAACCATGTGGAAGGAAATTAATAGCAAGCATAAATCAAGCATTTGACTAGTTGCTAGGGCCATTCAGAAATCTCCAGATAGGCTTCTTCACTTTTTTGACAACTTTAAAAGAGAATTGGAATAAGGCTGCAATTTTACCAAGCCTCCTTACAACTGCTCGTTACGATTCCACCACTGACTGAATGCCACCGACTTGAGTAGGCCAGCTGAATGTGTTTGGAGTAAATCTCAGACTAACCATATTCTTTATACTGTACATAAAACTACAAGTAAATGCAACTGACCTCTGTTAAGAGAGTACTGTAAAGATATCCTATTCCCAAGGGAAGGGGGCAGTTGTTTTTATATCAACCTGAATGTTTTCAAAACATATCTGATTAAAACTATCAATAAAAAGGGGGTCTGAAGAGGAGGCTAAATGTCTGAGTGGGTTGCAAACCTGTTTTTGTGGTTGTGTCTGTGCCCTGCAATGGGTTGGCGCCATATCCATGTTGTCCCCATCCTTGTGCCCTAAGTTCCCTAGGACTGGTCCATGACCCTATACAGGATATGCTTAACTTTAATAAATGAATGAATATAATTTCTGATACGATACGTTTAAATCAAAGACAGAACATACCTTTTAGAGAACATGACAATTAATGTTTTTTTATGAATAAATTACCCATCGTGTTATTATTATTACTATTATTATTATTATTATTATTATTATTATTATTATTATTATTATTATTGTGACGATTTTTCCAAAACAAGAGAAAGGACTTTTCACCAGAACACCTCTAATCATCATTTAATTAAAGATAAATGTCCAATTAATAATAAACATGCACGTTGTAATAATTTTGTATAAATATATGAATCATTAGTAATTTATGTCACATTAACATGCTTTCTAGTTTTCTCTGGAGTGACTGCCTCCCCTGGACGTTCCCACAGAAAGGACCCCGCTGTCACTGAGACTCCTAAATTACTTGTCCCCTGTGTGTTCAGAGAATGCTGCTTATGAGAGGAAATTGGTCTGATGAGACCATGACTCACTGCAGGAGATTCATGAGGCATCATTTTGATAGAGCCTCAAAGTGGAGTCAAACAAGTTGAGCACAAATTATTTTATTTTAAACTCTGTGGGTGAATCACACCTTTTATGAAACTCATTAAGGTCTTATCACAGTTGGTGGAATCTGTGAGGAGTTCTTCAAAAGATCAAACTTTCACATATTAAAATGTATATTAGGTAACTACAAGGGACAGAACCAGAATTAGAGCTGGGCAATTCTGTATGCCAAGCCAAGCCAATTCTGGTCTGGGCTTGTAGTTTAGTTTTACGTTGTTTTGTTTTAAGCGTAAAATTATACAAAAATAAAAATCCTCTTACATAGTAACTACTTAGTGATGAAACATAAGTTGTTATGTACTGTAGATACAGTACAGTAACAGTTATTGACAGTGATGTTTGAAAAACTCCATAGATGTGATAACCTGGTCATCAGTACATTCAGATCGTCAGCTCATTTCATTTTATCGCCACATAAAGTTGCTGAGCCTAGATCTGGCCAACTGAAGCAACCCAAGATCATAAGACTGCCTCAAGAGGCTTGTACTGTGGACACATCATATGCATGATGGGTGCAGCGCCTTATGTGCCTACCTTGTTACCCTGACGCTCCCATCACTCTGGAATAGGGTAAATCTTGACTCGGACCATATTATTTTTACCAAGTCCAATCTTTATGTCCCCTAGGAAGCTGAATCCTTTTTCTGATTAGACTCATTTACAAAATCCGTTCAGAACATTTCATGGACATGCATCTGTTTAGTCCCAACTCCTGTGAGTTTTTATCACACTGTGCCTGTGGAAATGCAATTACTTTCACTATTAAAATAGCTGTTATTGAACAGTTCCTCACCCATTTTCAACTATTTTAATATCTTCTTTGATTGATGCAGGTCCTGCATGGTACAGTATGTCCTGACTACTGCAGACTGGGATCATCCCACAAGAGCTGCGGTTTTGAAGTTGCTCTGACCCAGTTGTCTAGCCAACACAATTTGGACATTGTGAAAGTAGCAGAAATCCTTATACTTGCCCATTTTTTCTGCTTCCAAAACAAATCAATTTCAGCAAAAAAGTATATACAGTATATCCCACCCACTTCCAGGTGCCACTATAATGAGATGTAACTGTAGCTCTGTGACATGGGCCAACTTGTCATGTTTACTGTAGGTGATGGGTCAGAGCAATTCCAAAACCACAGATCTTTCCAGATGTTTCCAGGATGCAGTGGTCAGGATCTAAAAGGATAGACTGGACGTACCCGCTTCCTCCAGCATCAACTTAATGCCATATGAGTCGTTGCTACTGCGCAGGAACCCAAATGTGTAACAATAGCTTTTCTTGCTTCTTCTTCATGTGGTTGGTCACGATTAATGGTATTGAATCAAAAATTAATTTGGAAATTGTGGACTGAGGACTGTGGGGACATATTTCTTGACAGATAATTAGAGAAACAATCACATATATTCCGAACAACAATCTGACCAATTTATGATTGGTCTTTGTATGAAGAAGTGGAAGGCAAGAAAAGTTCACATTGGCCGACGACATCGTTTCAACGTGTCTGGACTATTTCTAAGTCTACGAAAAAAATATTAACTATTGTTTTGAATTTAACTTCGTTTTTTGTTGTTGTTGTTGTTGTTGTTGTTGTTGTTGTTGTTGTTGTTATTTATTACTTGGTATTAATTTACTCATTGTTTTATCCAGTCTAAATAGATTAATTTTAACTATAGATGTTAGTCACAGAATTGAATGAGCTGTACTGGAATGTATACTGGCTGGTGTAATTTACTTTGTATTTTGTACGATTAGCTGGCTTTCATAAAGGTTTTGTGAAGCCTCTGTACACCACATAACACATATTAGTTTATACCAGAACTGCATACCATAACAATATTAATGTCATGTATATAACCACACAACCTTAGATGGTACATAAAGAGCATGACACAGAAAACTCAATAGGACACAGCTTTTGTCTCAGCATGTAGCAACAACCGATCTACCCTTTTAGATGTCTGTGGTTAGAACCTACCTAAAAGTAGTTCAAGGAAGGAAAACCGGTGAACTGAGTGAACTGATAACAGGGTTATGAAGGAGTCAAGGCTCACTGATGCTC
>JAAGKR010002520.1:66259-76336 GCA_011419295.1 Clarias macrocephalus | reverse complement strand
TTGCCCATTTTTTCTGCTTCCAAAACAAATCAATTTCAGCAAAAAAGTATATACAGTATATCCCACCCACTTCCAGGTGCCACTATAATGAGATGTAACTGTAGCTCTGTGACATGGGCCAACTTGTCATGTTTACTGTAGGTGATGGGTCAGAGCAATTCCAAAACCACAGATCTTTCCAGATGTTTCCAGGATGCAGTGGTCAGGATCTAAAAGGATAGACTGGACGTACCCGCTTCCTCCAGCATCAACTTAATGCCATATGAGTCGTTGCTACTGCGCAGGAACCCAAATGTGTAACAATAGCTTTTCTTGCTTCTTCTTCATGTGGTTGGTCACGATTAATGGTATTGAATCAAAAATAAATATGGAAATTGTGGACTGAGGACTGTGGGGACATATTTCTTGACAGATAATTAGAGAAACAATCACATATATTCCGAACAACAATCTGACCAATTTATGATTGGTCTTTGTATGAAGAAGTGGAAGGCAAGAAAAGTTCACAATGGCATTTCTTCATTATTTTCATGGGCACTTGTAATGATGTGGTTGGTCAATAAAATTCAATAAGAATATAATAAGAATAAAAGTAATAAAAGAACAGATATAAAAAAGGACTGTTTTAATTCATTGGCTGACGACATCGTTTCAGGGTCTCTGGACTATTTCTAAGTCTACGAAAAAAGTATTAACTATTGTTTTGAATTTAACTTCGTTTTTTTGTTGTTGTTGTTGTTGTTGTTGTTGTTATTTATTACTTGGTATTAATTTACTCATTGTTTTATCCAGTCTAAATAGATTAATTTTAACTATAGATGTTTGTCACAGAATTGAATGAGCTGTACTGGAATGTATACTGGCTGGTGTAATTTACTTTGTATTTTGTACGATTAGCTGGCTTTCATAAAGGTTTTGTAATGCCTCTGCACACCACATAACACATATTAGTTTATACCAGAACTGCATACCATAACAATATTAATGTCATGTATATAACCACACAACCTTAGATGGTACATAAAGAGCATGACACAGAAAACTCAATAGGACACAGCTTTTGTCTCAGCATGTAGCAACAACCGATCTACCCTTTTAGATGTCTGTGGTTAGAACCTACCTAAAAGTAGTTCAAGGAAGGAAAACCGGTGAACTGAGTGAACTGATAACAGGGTTATGAAGGAGTCAAGGCTCACTGATGCTCATGGGGAGAGAAAGCTGGATCATTGTAGAAAAGCTACTGTAGCTGAAACTGATGAAAAGGTTAATGCTGGTTCTGTTAGAAAGGTGTGCACAGTGCATCACTGGTATGGGGCAAAAGGGGAAACTTACTCAATAGTAGGTAGAAATATATACAGTATGTATATACCGTATAGTATATGTATATATAGTGGTGACACACGTTTGGATTTATTGTCTATATTTCAAAACAATACTGGAGATTTCAAAACTATATGCATATATAGCATTAGGTAAGTAAGTAACAGCAACAACAACAACAGCAAAAGTCAGTTATTATTTTAAGATATGAAGGACAGCCGTTCTGGAACAGTCCTTGTAAGAACAGTATAAGTGCATTTGCAAAAACCTATCAAGCACCATGATGAAACTGTCTCTCTCTCTCTCTTATGAAGATACACAGTGTGTGTGTGTGTGTGTGTGTGTGTGTGTGTGTGTGTGTGTGTGTGTGTGTGTGTGTGTGTGTGTGTGTGTGTGTGTGTCTCTCTGGATTATCTGTTTGATCTTCTTATAAACCTGCAGCCTACAGTAACCCTGTTCAATCTCCTACCATAATTCCTCTCTTTTTTTTTGTCACCTTTTTTTTTTATAATGACAATTGGCAAATTGTAATACAGATCAAATTGAATTGTACTGAATTTGATTAAAATCAGTAAGTTGTAACTGCATCATTAAGCTGATGACGTGGTGTTTTATGCATGTACAGTATGGATGTTGTGTCGTATATCCGTTGTCTCTCTCTCTGGCCACGATGAGGGCGTAGGGCGAACGTGTGTGTGTGCACATAGTGTGTCCCTCATGCTGCACAATAACTGCTTTTTTCCTCCCCAGTGGTCAGCCACATGCATCTGGCCTTAAGAAAAGCTGTTGAGTTTAAATGCCGGCGATAGATTATTATTTTTTTTCTATGCTTAGCAAAAAGAGTGGGGTTGTGAGCAGAGCTCTTTAAAACTGTGCAGTGTTTGTGAAGAGTCCCCTGGAGAGAATAAGCGCACTGAGGCATTTTTTATACTTTCAGAAAGATATTATACTCCTTATGCAAAACATTTTAAGCCTCTTTATAATCATGGGATTTTGTACTTAACAATTTTCTTCAATCCAGATCTCATGTTTAGAATATGGTTTAAAGTGATAGACTAAGAAAGTCATTACAAAACCTTGATTTTGCGTCATACAGCAAAGTTTTAATGTGAAATTTCCTGGTACACGATGAAGAGCTTCGACCTTCACAAGAGCTCTTGAACGACTATTCACAAAGCAGCATAAAAAATACAAAAAACCCTCAGCGGGTATACTGTGGATACACAATGCACTCATTTTTTGAGAGAAAAAAAAAAAGAGTATTAAACATGAAATATGAACGTTAACACAGAGCCTAGACAAGCATGATGTAAACCAATCACTCACTCTCGCCCTCACTCCCACTCATTCTCAATATCGCTTTATCCTGTACAGGGTCATGGAAGGCCTGGAGCTTCTCACATGGGCCTTGAGACATGATGCGGGATGGGGTGCCAGTCAATAGCAATACAGTACCAAGGGAATGCCAGTTAGCCTACAGTATGCTGCATGTCTTGGGACTGTGGGAGGAAACCTGAGTACCTGGTGGAAATCCACCATAAAAAGCATAAAGGGAACACACAAACTCCATGCACACAGACCCAAAGGCGTGACTCTGATAAACCCTTGACCCTGAGAGCATGCGAACCACTACACAACCATGCAGCTCCATGGTAAACCAGCCAAAATAAAATAAAATCTATCAACAAAGTCAAACCAAAAGTCTGAAACACTGGCAAGGTGAAATTCCAGGTTGCAGATTAGTTAGATGAATTGAGTCATTATCAGTGCCTGAGCAGAGCATATGAAATGTCAGAGTGTCTCCCCGCTGTCAGAGATACTAGGCAGAGACACGTCCTGACCAAATACAGATTCAGTGTCCAGACAATTAACACCAAAAAAGGAGAAACAGCTTGTTGCACAGAGGAACATTGTGCTTGTTGCAGAGATACTATAAAAAAAAAATAATAATAAATAACTCTCTAAATTTTACTAATCAATCTTCCCGGTCTTCAATTACTAGAGTTGACTTCTTTATTTGGGTATCATATTACTGTAGCACAAACTCCCCTGTAGCTTCATCATTTAAATACATAATGATGGTTTTCTTTCTAGAAAATTTATAGCTTCTCATCAGCCAAACAGCAGTAATGTGATTTGGCGTACTCATGGGGACATTTAGATACAGCTTATGTTTCATTACCCTGATACAGCTTGCTAAATGATGATCCATACAAGACACCATAAATATGCTCTCTTCACTTGAGCAATGGAAAAAAAAAAAAAACACAGGTCACATGGTCTGATGAGTTCCAGATTAAGCCTAGTCCAGAGTGATGGGCGAATCAGGGTGAAAAAGGGAAGCTCAGGAAGCGACGCACACTTCATGCATAGTGTCCACTGTACAAGCCTCTGCAGGCAGTGTTATGATGCAAGGTTGAATAAATTGCTTAAAAGTCCAATAAAGCTCCTGACTCAACGCTACAGCATCCTTCCAGATTCTAATAATCTTCTTATTTCTGCAATTTGCTTTCTTTGTTTGATGCTTGACTCATCTGAAGCACAGTTTTTCACAAATATGGGAATATGGGATACGTCGTGGTTGTTAAAGAAATCAGAAGCTAATCACTGCATCTGTTAGGGTTGAAAGAATTGTTGAATGCTGAAATATATTAATCACTGGAATAATTATCCAATCAAAGGTTTTGCTACCTGAAGTCCAAACAGTGCATCATTTGAGCCAGACAGTTCATACATTTAAGGTGAAAGATTATTAATATGGTACCGTAGGTCTATGAAGATGGTGTTTCAGTAACATTATCAAAATTACTGAGCTTTAGATCCAGGAGCTAGAATTAATGAATTCCTGATCGATAACTAAGGAGCAGGATGACATGGTGGCACAGTGAGTTCCCCTGCTCCCGGGTTGGTTACTCTCTTCAACATGTCTGTTTATGCTTCTTCTCTCCACTTCTTGTCTCCACTTGATAGACTAAATCACCCCTAGATGTGAATGGTCGAGTGATTATGCGTGTGCATGTTGCCCTTCGATGGACTGGCATGCAGGGTTCCAGGGATTAACCATGACCTTGAACAGGATAAAGCAATTTACTGAAGATGGATGGCGAAATGAAGAACAATCCTCCTGCGTGGAGATGAGTTCAGGTAGTGTGGGTAGGGAAAATGGGCAGATTTCTTCAACAAAAGCCTTCATTAAGATAAGAGGGGTTTTTTATGTTGTTGTTAGATTTAAACCAGCCTGAATTGATTTACGCTCAAGGTGATGACAATCAATTCCAATCTCACTTAAGGATTCGAGACTTTCCCAAACTTGTTTGATTTTTCCAATGAAATGAGTTTTGCAATAACTAAACATAATTGGATGAGATGTTACTGCAAGACTCATTTCACTGGAAAAATCAGATGATGCCCACATTCTCTAAACCATTTACAGTCTATGTCTTCACATCTACACTTTTCGCTGTGGTATGCATGTCATTTGCTGTTCTAATGGTCACTGAACAACAACCAAATCATTTTAATTCCCTAAAGATTAAAAACTGTGAAAATAAAATTTGACAGATAGCCACGTGCTGTAGGACCCCCTACAGAGCCCAAGCGTTCTACAGAACATTTTGAAGAGCTATGCAAGTGCTGCAGCGTGGGAGTAGACATGCTGTCTCCATGTAAGAACCTGTTTGTGACAAATTTCACTAATGATCTCATCTATCGCTGTCCATATTACAGATCGTACAGTAGCTGGCTACTCTGAGCTCTTCCTTTCCTCAAGACAGCTGGCAGTCAAGTGCTCCTGTTTTAGTTAAGATTTTGCTGCAACATTATGCACTTTGTCCTTAGAAGTAGCAGGTGTGCCAGTGTATTTAATGATAGTAGTGGTACCAGTTGCTAATTAGCTACACCAGGACTCAATACTGTGGATCAATACTGTAGTGACCGTGAAGACAGTAAGAGTTGGAAAAAATAGCTACACTTTATAAACTCGTGTTTTCTCAACATGAACGATCAACGCTTAAGCTACAGGCTTATCCAAGCACATGCATTTATATAAATGATTTAAGGCACTCATCACCAGACACCTGCTACAATTGTAGAGATCAAGCCAGAAGGCGGTGAGTTTTAACACAATCATACTTTTTTTATTGTAATCTCCCCGTTTTTTGAAAACAATGTTTAAAAAAAGGCATAAGAGAGGAGTGTATGTTTATTCTGCAATGATTCCCGTCTCTGTGTGTGTGGAGTTTGCATGTTCTCCCCGTGCTTGGGGGGTTTTCTCCGGGTACTCCGGTTTCCTCCCACAGTCCAAAGACATTGGGCTAATTGACATTCCCAAATTGCCCGTAGTGTGCGAGTAAGTGTGTGTGTGCCCTGAAATGGATTGGCACCCTGGCCAGGTGTACCCTGCATCGTGTCCTAAGCCTCCTGGGATACTCTCCAGACCCCCTGTGACCCTGAATACAGGTTAAAGTGGTATAGAAGATGAGTGAGAGTCAGTAATCTGTTGCAACATTTAAATTGGACTGTTTAAACTGTCCATGGTCCTAATCTAAAGGATTAATATAAAACACCATTCTGAAATAAAACAAAGCATAACCACTTTCCATCCATCCATCCATCCATCCATCCATCCATCTAGGAACCTCTGTAGTCCAACCACTGTAGGAACCGTGAAGGTGACCATTGTATTTCTTCCCATGTGTAGGTATACCCAGGTACAGGTGACTCCCAGAGTTCTTGTATTGCCTCTGTTGCCTTCCCTCATTAAAAGCACTTTTTTTTTCCCATCTTAAAACTGCAATATGACCTGACTTAGTGTTCAGGTCGACCAGTTAAAAAGATCCTTGTTGTCTAGTCTTCCTTAAAATGGATGACAGTTTGCTTTTGTTATTCTTAGCAGCCTTTCTCTAAAGCCTAGTAATCCTGTGTGCTTTATGTAAGGATTTATTACTAGGCAAGCATGTGGGAGAGGTAGATGTCCCTGAAGCGGAAGGTGTGCTTAGGGTATAATCGTCCTTAGGAAGTGTTATTACCCTTCCGGTGAAATTTGGACTTAAGCTTTGAGATGCAGAGTCTATCAAGACCCTAATGACATCCAGCGTTTAATCTTCATGATCGGCAAATGTTACTGTACTTCACCACGGTTTATGTATCTGAGTAGTCAAGTACAGTATACTTTACTTGAGTAGTTTGATTAGTCAATATTTCTTATTTTTTACTTTTTTACTTTATCCCACAACAAACATTTATACTACTGCTCCACTACATTTCTGCATAATGTGCATCACGTAATAAAGTGGTTAGTATTTGAAGTGGTAATAAGAGCCAATAAGATTCGCCTTAAATAATTACATTGCAAGTGTATAAAATCAGAAGTTGAGACAGTTGTAGATAGCGATGAAACAGCACGGTCGTAGTCGAGAGGAAGACTGAGGAAGACTGAGGAAGACTGAGGAAGAGAGAGAGAGAGAGAGAGAGAGAGATTCTCTTTTACTATGACTTTAAGGTTACTGTAAGCTAATACAAGCTCAGTGAAATGTAAGTAACAAGTTCATTCTTAAGTAAATTTTAAATTCTACATTTGCTTAATTAGAATTGTATATAATAGAGGACATCTACTTTAATTTAAGTAATATTTTACGGTCCCCAAGTGGCACTGTGGTAAAGCGCTCGTCCTATCATCTGGAGATTGCTGGTTTGAGTCCCAGGTGATGCTGTAGCTGAGGGCCTAGAGAGAGCTGATTGGGGGAGGTGGGGTGGGATGGGAGAGACATAGTGCTCTCACATTAATCACGGCTCTATGGCCAATCATGGGCGTCTGTGAGCTCTTGCAAGCGGATGGAGCAGATAGCGCTGTCCTCCGAGTGTGTTATGCCGCCGATGCGTGAGTGAGCATTTCGAAAATATGCGGTTGGCTGACGTTGGATAAGACTACATAAGAGAGTTATATATATGTTACCTACAGTATAGTATCTTTATCTCTATAAAAATAGAGGCTTTGCTCATAATCCCAGTTCGCATGGATTCTAAATGGTTAGAAATACCCTCACTTTATGTCTGCAATATTTCCAAAAAAAAAAAACAACCAAACAGTTCCATTATGTTTACACTCTAAAAAGAGGCCCTGTGAATAGATTATCTGTAACATGCCTTATAAGTCTTTCTTTGTTTAAAATGCAGTGGCTCAAGTGTGTCTGATGAAATACTTGAATTGTTTTTCTTCCCTGTATTCCCTGGTGTATTCACTCACATATACTATGACCTTTAAAAAATGATTAAGGGTAAGCTTGGCTCACTATTTCCTTTGGAGTGATGCAACTCTCTGGTGCACATGTGATCTTTTCTCTCTCTCTCTCTCTCTCTCTCTCTCTCTCTCTCTCTCTCTCTCTCTCTCTCCTGTCCATACTGTCTGCAGTACACTGACTGGGCATAATTGGTCTGAGGCTTCTCAGATCTACAGGCTACAGTGTATCCAATTCGCTATGTTTCTATTTCAATCTTCATTCCATGTTTGTTTATTTATTATTCTGCATTAATCAGGCTAAGGGAAAAGACAGAACAAATTGAATCTGCCTCCAGCTGACTTGTTTCTTTGGCCATGTTTCTGGGTATCGCATTTTTGTCTGATTATTATATAAAGACATACAGTAGGAGACAGAGGTGTCCTGTTATAGGGAAATAATGTACGATGAGGTGGTGTGATGGGCTACCTCCCTGAAGGTTAATATTTCCAATAACAGCACATACAGAAATTTTATTTTTCTTATAAACATCTACTTGCTAACAGTTACACTTAATAGAGCTTTAATCTTCCAGTTTATAGCTACATTAAATGTTCTGAAACATCCACAAAAGAAGTTAGTCCCTGATATCACTTACATTATAACAGCTCTAAACAGTTATTCTTTTTATTTTTATTTATTTTTTTTTTTTTAATGAATAAGACAAAAACCACAAGACAAAAAGTCCCGCAGGCTTTCTCATGACTTATAGGTACTATGTGCTGCCATTCACAACCATGAATATTAAACAAATATCCCCTTATTGCCTTTCACAATATAATAATAAACACTTTTTTAATGTTGTTTTAATGATTTTATTCTCTTACTCTACTGCGTAGATCATTGGTTCCCAAACACTGGGTCGGAACCCACAGGTGGGTCACAAGAGATTTTATTTAGGTCGCACTTGTCACAATTGATGACCGCATTACACTTTTCAGTCACACATTCGTTTTCAACCTCCATCACTGTTTGTGTCATAATTTTATCTGTCGTTAGATTGAAAGTAGAGAAGAAAAAAAAAAGCAATCACACAGACGGTGATCATTTTTAAAGTCTGGTTTTATTGTTGACTTTTTAAAAAATCAACACATTTTCAACATCTGAAGTTATGATTTATTATACAGTATGTAGGTAATAAAATGATGTTTAAATGGCAATAGAAATGGTCAGTAACATTAATTTATGCACCTACAGTATATACTTTTCCCATATAAATATTAGGATATAATTATAATATTTATGAATAATGACTGGCGGCACGGTGGTGTAGTGGTTAGCACTGTCGCCTTGCACCGCCAGGGTCCGGGCTCGATCCCCAGCCAGGCTCGTTTCCCGTCTCTGTGTGCATGGAGTTTGCATGTTCTCCCCGTGCTTGGTGGGTTTCCTCCGGGTACTCCGGTTTCCTCCCACAGTCCAAAGACATGTAGGTTAGGTTAATTGGCGTTCCTAAATTGCCCGTAGTGTGTGAATGAGTAAGTGTATGTGTGTGTCTGTGCCCTGCGATGGATTGGCACCCTGTCCAGGGTGTACCCTGCCATGTGCCCTACGTCTCCTGGGATAGGCTCCAGGCCCCCCGTGACCCTGAATACAGGATTAAGCGGTATAGATGATGAGTGAGTGAGTGAGTGAGTGAGTAAATAATGACTGCTTTGAATTAGGTCACAGTGGTTCATACAGTATTTTCCCCTAGGGAAAACATGATTGGGAAATACTGGCATAGATCATCTGCCATACGGTAAAATGCATTATGAAGAATCCCATCAAATGCATTCAATCAAAAGAGTAAAGTAATGTGTGAGAGTAACATGGACAAGATTCCTCTTTGGAAAGAATGTTATTTGCTCTCCATGTTCAGCTCTTCTATTTCACTGAGGTGACATAAAATGTCCCTAGTAGCAATACGATTGCACTATTAACCACGCAATAATGAAATTTCAATTATGTGGTATAACAGAAGGCTAATTTCCGGAGGAAACGCCTTATACCTCATGATTTCCATTAGCACAATGCCTGACCTGTCAGAAACTCCAAAGGTCTCAGTCTCCTCTTGAACATTTAACAAGCTGATCAGGAGATGTGGGGATTATGTTGCTGCTTTGCTGCCGGAAGTACAGAGCCGTGCTGTAACCTTTACTTATATATCAGAGCCAGGAGTGAAACAAGACCTCTTAGAAACCGATCACACCAGCATACCCTTTTCTATCTTATTAAATTTTAATTCCTGTGCCCACAGCTTTGCCGTGACTGTTAGCATTACCTGATGCACTGCTTGCTTCTCTCTCCTCAGTGTGCTCGCCTCTTGCATCTCTACAGTATGAAGTCCTTCGTCTCATGCACCGCATTGTTACCTTCTCCCACGCATGGGCTCTTAATTGTTTGGGCTCTCATGCCCACTGTAAGTGTGAACTGAACAAGAGTACTTGCATGTGGTGTGTTCATATTGCATTATTATGCTTCAAAGAATAGAATAGAGCGTGCT
>JAAGKR010002520.1:0-66239 GCA_011419295.1 Clarias macrocephalus | reverse complement strand
TGTTCTCCCCGTGCTTGGTGGGTTTCCTCCGGGTACTCCGGTTTCCTCCCACAGTCCAAAGACATGTAGGTTAGGTTAATTGGCGTTCCTAAATTGCCCGTAGTGTGTGAATGAGTAAGTGTATGTGTGTGTCTGTGCCCTGCGATGGATTGGCACCCTGTCCAGGATGTACCCTGCCATGTGCCCTACGTCTCCTGGGATAGGCTCCAGGCCCGCCGTGACCCTGAATATAGGATTAAGCGGTATAGATGATGAGTGAGAGTGAGTGAATAATGACTGCTGTGAATTAGGTCACAGTGGTTCATACAGTATTTTCCCCTAGGGAAAACATGATTGGGAAATACTGGCATAGATCATCTGCCATACGGTAAAAGGTACAGAAATTATAATGCATTATGAAGAATCCCATCAAATGCATTCAATCAAAAGAGTAAAGTAATGTGTGAGAGTAACATGGACAAGATTCCTCTTTGGAAAGAATGTTATTTGCTCTCCATGTTCAGCTCTTCTATTTCACTGAGGTGACATAAAATGTCCCTAGTAGCAATACGATTGCACTATTAACCACGCAATAATGAAATTTCAATTATGTGGTATAACAGAAGGCTAATTTCCGGAGGAAACGCCTTATACCTCATGATTTCCATTAGCACAATGCCTGACCTGTCAGAAACTCCAAAGGTCTCAGTCTCCTCTTGAACATTTAAGAAGCTGATCAGGAGATGTGGGGATTATGTTGCTGCTTTGCTGCCGGAAGTACAGAGCCGTGCTGTAACCTTTACTTATATATCAGAGCCAGGAGTGAAACAAGACCTCTTAGAAACCGATCACACCAGCATACCCTTTTCTATCTTATTAAATTTTAATTCCTGTGCCCACAGCTTTGCCGTGACTGTTAGCATTACCTGATGCACTGCTTGCTTCTCTCTCCTCAGTGTGCTCGCCTCTTGCATCTCTACAGTATGAAGTCCTTCGTCTCATGCACCGCATTGTTACCTTCTCCCACGCATGGGCTCTTAATTGTTTGGGCTCTCATGCCCACTGTAAGTGTGAACTGAACAAGAGTACTTGCATGTGGTGTGTTCATATTGCATTATTATGCTTCAAAGAATAGAATAGAGCGTGCTGAATAAAAATAGAGCGTGAGAATAAAAGGATGTGCAAAAATGTTCAGATGTTCTGAAGTGTATTTAAGCATGCGCTGATCGACTAATGGACAGAAGTTGAAGAGTAAAAAAGTTTCAAGTCATGCTAAGTTAATATTTTTAGGCTCTGCTTTTTTTTTGTGTTGTTCCAATGTTGCTTGCTAATAAATATCAATCTGTTTATTACTGTGATGTCTGTATACACTAATACATTTTAGTAAATATCAGGAATAAGCATAAGAAATTCTAATATGAATAAACATTAATATACAGTAGATATAAAAGAGTAGAATACTGTAATAGAATAGAATAATCATGGATGATAAGAAATGCAATTTAGCTTGATTCCAGAGAGTACTCAAGAAGTAGTGGCAGTTATTTTATGTACTTTAATTCCTCCAATAAATTTCTTTAATGACCAATTCCACTCAAAATGATTATCAGATGATTATAGAGGAAATAAAATAAATGACATTTTGCATTTTTTCCCCCACCCTGAAAAATACCTACACTCATACTACCTAACCTGTTACAAAGCACCATACTGGAGGCGGCACACTTCCACCAAAGCCTACGTTCCAGTTTGATATACATCATTTTTTATGCATCAAAACATTCAGGAACACAGCAATGCAATATATCGTTTAAAGCTTAAAATCGCATGATTGCATTCCTGCAAACTATTTTATTATGCATTATTCCCTGCACATGGTGGTGTAGTGGTTAGCACTGTCGCCTTGCACCTCCAGGGTCCGGGTTCGAATTCCGGCCGGGTTCGAATTCCGGCCAGGCTCGGTTCCCGTCTCTGTGTGCATGGAGTTTGCATGTTCCCCCCGTGCTTGGTGGGTTTCCTCTGGGTACTCCGGTTTCCTCCCACAGTCCAAAGACCTGCAAATTATGCTAACTGGCATTCCCAAATTGCCCGTAGTGTGTGAATGAGTGAGTGAGTAAGTGTATGTGTGTGTGCTCTGCGATTGTCCAGGGTGTACCCTGCCATGTGCCCTAAGCCTCCTGGGATAGGCTCCATGCCCGTGACCCTGAATACAGGATAAAGCGGTATAGACGATGAGTGAGTGATGATTATTCCCTGCAACATAAGCAACACATGAACAAACACTAGCAAGTAAGCAATCTTACCTTCTAAACCTTGTCACATCAAAATCCATACTGTGCGGTCTTGATAACATGGGATGAGTCCAAACAATTAAATTATCCATTTTATTTGATCCAAAATAAGCTCTAATCTGCTCTCACTTTTGGGTTAATGACCCCATGTAGGGTGCAATACATTTAGGCATTTGGCAGACATCCTTATCTCATTATACATCTCGTAGTTGAGTGTTAAGTGCCTTATTCAAGGGCCCAACAGGGACAACTTAGTGGTCCCTATTTGAACCTGGGACCTCCTTCCAAAACCGTAGTCCAATGCCTTAGCCACCTCTACCTATGATCCCCAGTACAAGTCGTTCAGAGCATTTTTTTTTAATTATGTCCCTAAGAGTGTAACGAGACCACCCACCTTATAAGAGTTTCTACTGTATAGATACACTAATAAGTCCAATGAGAGCTGCCTATGTAAAATGACCCCAAAGTCTGACTGACTTTGTGTGACTGCAACTCAATTCTATGGCAAGCGACATAGCACAGTCAGCCTTTTAGCCAATAAAAACGTTCTTTCCAATGATATAAGACACAAGGGCAAGCTCCTATCATATTTTAAATTGAGAGTCAGTATTTGCTTTCATAGCCATACTTTTTCTATAAATGTCTTTTAGGCCCAATAGCCAAAATAAAGACCTGTGTGATTTGGCTCCTGTCATTTTACATTAAAATGACTGACATTTATCATCACAAGTTTCAATTCATTTTCTAGAGTGTAAAACAGTGCTGTGTTTTTAAACTGTGAAATAGCACATATGGCATCAGGTCATTAAGTAACAACAGCAACAACAACAACAGTATTCAGTTGTTATTTTAAGACACGAAGGTCAGCTGTTCTGCAACAGTATTATCTCAAGTGCATTTGCTAAACCCATCAAGCACCATGATGAAACTGGCTCTCATGAAGACCATCGCAAGTAAGCAAGACCAAAACTTACCTCTGCTGCAAAGGAGAACTGCATTTGAGTTACCAGCCTCAGAAATCAGCCTCAATTAACAAGCAGCACCTCAGATTAGAGCCGTTGTTATCCAGCACGGCCTTAATCCGCCTGGGCCTGGAATTCACCGGAGCTGCACATGTTATTGCTGGGATCCTCTTCCACTCCTCCATAATGATATCACGAAGCTACTGAATGTTAGACACATGGTGCTTCGCCATCTTCTGTTTGAGGACACCCACAGCTGCTCAATAGGGTTCAGGTCTGGAGACATACTTGGCCATGGACAAACACATGAACTTGATGACTGGGACATTGCATGACTTTTATCATTTAGGGTGTACTCACTTTTGTTACTTTTAGACAGTAAATCTATACTGTTATACAATACTTTAAAATATAATTAAGTTTCATTTCTATAGTATTGTGCTTTGAGAAGATATACTAAAATTATCATTATAATATATATATATATATATATATATATATATATATATATATATATATATATATATATATATATATATATATATAATAGAAAAAGTTAATTTATTTCAGCAATTCAATATTGAAAGCAAAACTCAATTAGATTCGTTACACACAGAATAAACTGTGCTGTAATGTATGTATCCATGAACTGGCATTTGGTGTCTGTTCAGTTTCAGTGCTTAAAGTTGAACTCATTAAAATGGTCTCAGTTATGTGTCCCATGTCACCGCTGATCACATTCCACAGTAGTATCTATTCTCTCAGTGTAGCTTGTGTGCCAGGCAAGATTTGTTGGAGGAGAATTCAAGCATAGAGTAACCTAGAGGGAATTCAGCAGTTTGGAAGGAGCGCCAGTATCCCTCAGTGTGATCCCTCAGAGCTGTCAAACTTTCCTGAGCTATCAAAGGCAACTTCATGTCAGCACTTACTGAGGCTTTTCAGTTTCACTGGTCATTTGTTTCAGACCAGTCATAGAGGCGAGTGCTTATTATGATTGACACCCACCCCACCTAATGAATGAGCACTCCAATCCTGGCCACACAGATATCCCAGATCACCCAAATTGGATGAATGATATGCTTCTGAACCAAGCTGGAGTGCTGGACTTTAGGACCAGAATAAAAGTTTCAAATTTAATATCGTTATGTAAAAAGCATGGCGGTGTCAAACATTAACTCAGATCCGTTTCATAGCAACAGCAACAAGATTAATTATTTCACCCTCTAATTTGTTGTAGGCACTTCTCTTTGCTAATTACCCAGAACCAGAATTTTTTTTATCCTCACCCAAGGGTGTATTTATTTATTTAATAAGTGGTTTTGTTAATCATGCAAAATGAGGTCAAAGCAGAAAACATTATGTCGGCTCATATTTGTCAGAATGGAGATTAATTATTGATGGCGTATTAACTTAAACAGGCTGTATACACATAATAAAATGTACGGCAGTCACATTACATTAATACATTGAATTAGTGCTGTGGGTAGAGTCTTGCATATGAGATCATTGGATTATAAGAATCTGAGATTGGGTTTGCTGTAACTAATACGCCGACATTTTTATTTATTTTATTTTTAAATGCCCAGAATAGATCTGTTCTAGTCAAGGCTGTTTTTGAGATGTTTTATGTATTGAACTGTTTCAGACTTATTGGCATTTTTATTTAGACTCGTCTTGGAGTTTGGGCTTTTGTCTCTTTCAAAATGTGGTTTTGGTTCCCACTAAGAGTAAAATATTAGCCATTATTTTATTATTATATTAGTTATATAATTCATTAATTCACGAGAAGTAATTGCTTCTTCTACAAAAACTAATTATTGGCAAAATTAAAAATTGAAAGTGCTTAAGCAAAGCCATGACCTCAAATAATGAGTTGATGGTTCTGGTCTCAATCTCACCATGGCCTCAACCTCTACAATACTGTACATGGACGTTACTCTGCACATATCAGATTGTCATTAAAATCAAATTATTCAATTTTATTTTTTATGCCGAACTGACACTTTATTAGGAATGTCTGCACACCCTCTCATTCATGCAATTACCTACAGCTCACCAAAACTAGACAGCTGAGGCTAGAAAAACATAGTCTGGTCTAATGAACCTCGATTTCTGCTGAGGCAAACAGATTGCAGGGTCAGAACTGTGTGTGTGTGTGTGGTGGGGGAATAATGTGGCGAATGTTTTCTTAGAATACTGTACTTTTTTTTAGGCTTGTTAATATCATCACTTGAATGCCACAGCCTGTTTGAGTGTTGATTCTGACCATGCATGTCCCTTAATGCTTTTGATTCATACACATTCACATTTCATATATACTTCCATTGTTTCTTTGGTTGTGTAAAGCTGCTTTGCGACAATGACAATTGTTAAAAGCACTATACAAATAAAATTGAATTGAATTGAAATAATCCGCAATATTTATCTTCTAAAATTTGAAGATGGGGGGGGGGGGGTTGGGGGGAATCCATGCCACAAAGAACTGAGACTGTTTTTTTTTTTAGAGTGGTCCTAATAAAATGCTCAGTTAAAGTATATACAAATGAATAGTGAGGAACAGAAATCAGAAACCTCACTAGAAATTAGGTTTTTGATTTCCTTGCTCATAACTCTTCTCTGTGTATTATTTACATATGCACATTATTTTATCATGCTATACTGTACAGTATATCTTCCTTCATTGCACTCAGTGTATATAACCCTTTCTGTATGTAACCCTTTCTGCTTACAGTTTGCATATACAAATTATTTATCATTTTACACATTATCTTTCTCATTGCATACATTTAAATTATTGCACTCATACTGTAGTATAACACCTAAATTATTGCACTCATACTGTAGTATAACACCTTCTCTGTATACCGTTTACATAAGAAAATTCTTCATCATGGTATACAATACCTTCCTTATTGCACCACCTATAATGATTTGCTTATTTGTACTCATTATATTTACCTCGCTCACTGTATACTGTTTATATATGCAAATTATTTTGCCCTGCAAAACAGCATTTCTGGTTAGATGCTAACTGTATTTTGCTGCCTTGTACCATACATGTGTAGTAACAATAAAGTTTAATCTAATCTAATGTAAACAGAAGATTTGAGCAGAACTGAGTATAATAACAGGACCAAATTATTGAAAGCTTTTGTGCCATTATATGCGTATGCAAAGACAAATAAATAAACAAAAAATGATAGTAATAGTAAGTAAACATAAGTCTTTTACATTCAACTTTTTAAGTATGTTATAGTGGTAATTCATTTTACTTTACGACTCTAATTTCTTTTAAAATCTTATCTATTTACAATCTTTGCCTTTTCAGTGTTGCCTTCCTACACCTCCAGTATGTAAATGATATTTCATATGAAATGCTTTCAACTGCATTCAATGTGCTGTAAAATGTCTTTTATATGCCCTTTATCACTTTGTTTCTGTACCAGTTGATTTTTCCTCTCGTGTCGAGATGAGGCATCATGAGCATCATCAGTGGCTGTTTCAAGGGCTTTTTATTTTGTCCAAGTGGAGGTGCCGAAGGAGAAGAATGCCAAACCTGTTTGCAGTTCTGGATAGTTGCTGGCCCTGAGGGAGGTGTGAAGAGAATGACAGATTGGACTGTTTGCAATAATCTTTTTTGTACTCCACAGCCAACTCTTCCTTCAGTGCTCTCTTGGCATGCAGCAGCCTAAGCGCTCAGTATCTCAATTTTGGGGGGTTATTTTTGTCTTCTTTAAACATTAAATAAATTTTATCAGGTTTGCTGTGGTAGGCCAGTGCCTTATTGTGTGACTGATAATCAAATCTAGAAAAACAAAAGCTATCATGTGGCTCTGGAATGGTACGGTAACCATACTCTACTGTTTCAGAGACGGTTCCAATGACCTTGCGGTATTACTATAACTGTGGTGTTAGGTTGCGCTGGGGAACCTAATCCCTGATGCTTCGGCCAAATATAACAATGATTCATATCCACCAGCTGCCATTCAGTGTGTATTTTTACATTTGGTGTAATTTTCTGATTGTTTGAGAGTGATAGCTGCCTCGTCCCAATCTTGACAGAAGATTAAAAAATAATAATAATAATACTTTTGTCATTTTACTTGATTATTTCTTTATATTTTTCTCCTTTTTTACTTGGTTCTACGTCACTTGATCTCTTAAAACGATTAAGAAGCCAATCCGATTTGATCTTCTATTTTCCTGTGACTTCATATAAGACGATCCCTTCCCCGGGTTGTTGCTTTTCTCTGGTGGGGTGTGGCTGGTCTTCAGGGTGACTATTGAAATGGTTTGCAGGATGCACCAAGCCACATAAATAATTCATCTTCGGTAGCCACTTTAACCTGGTCAGAGCCTGTTTTAGAAACACTGAGCATGGGATGGGAATACATCCAGGATTCCTGGCTTGGAAGGCAGTTCATCATGTTGCATAAATTAAATCAACTAAATTAAAAACATGAAATGCAGTAGCTGTTTGGACCTTTGTTCCTGTGAGCTGATTGTGTTGTGGGTTGTGATCCACCACAGAGGCATTTCTGATTCTAGTGGTGTTACTTTGAGTACAATGGTGAGATTAGGTTCACTGTTTAACCAGTCGACCTGGATGTGCAATGATTCAAGCTAAAGAACTTTAGAATTCTAAACATGGCACTATTGTATGTAGTTATGCAAGTCAAATGCTTAGGGGAAATGAGCATTAACCCGTTGTTCCTTTTGTACTATGTTGTACCTGCCTCACCAGGGTTTAATTCCCTGATGGGTTACCCCAGCCACAGAGGTGCAAAAGGCAGGCCGCTCTCAGTGCCAGTCCTAAAGCCTGGATGAAATAAAAATGGTCACATCAGAAAGGGGATGAATCCTGTGTAAAACATTAATCAAACACTACCTATTTTTTGTTATTTTAGACATTCAGTTGGGTCTGCCATGAGTCTGTGCACAATGTATTTTCAGGACAATCAGAAAGAATGTCCATGAGATTAACATTATCACCAGCTTGGCTTTCAATCCCTGATTTTTTTTTTTTGTCTTTTTTCCTTTTTTTAATTGACCATAGCTTAAACAAGCCAATTAGATTTTACTCCAATTTTCCTGTGACCTCATATAAGATGATCCCTTCACCTCGGTTGCTGGGTTGTTGGCTTGGCAATAGCTAATTTACATAGACATTGAAAAAGCACATTTGGAGGAGAAGTAAAATAAAGGGAGTTTGAGATATGAAAAATGTATTCCCCAACACACACACACACACACACACACACACACACACACACACACACACACACACACACAAACATATAGTGTGTTTACTTGTTAAAGAAATATGGGACCTTTAAAAACTAATAGATCAAATTTACAGAATAGAAAATCCACTGAGGTGCACCTTAACAAGAAAGAAGAAAAACATCCCCAAGAATCAACTTACTCCTACAATCAGAAAGAATGTCCATGCGATGAACCATGTCACCAGCTTGACTTTCTTTGACGTTTGTACTGACGAATGTGGGAGAAAAAGGATCAGTCTCTGGCTGTCCATTCCAGGAAATGAATTTCCACTTTTGAGGCTGGTACAGGGCCAGGAAGCCATGCTATTTCACACCAGCTCAAATGGCATGCTTGAATCTTGACACTGATCAATGCCCCCTGACCGCTGAGGGATGTTGGCTTACAGAAAAGCATGCCTCTTATATAAGGAAGGTGTTATATCCAGCATGTAATATTAGGCATGTAAAAACCAGTATGCAGAAATAAATACAAAGACATCGAATGTAAACAAGCAAACAACTGTTAGTCGATATATTTCTGAAACATCACTAACAATCTTTATGTCCATGAATAAAGCACGTCATCACTGATTTGTTATTCATTTACTTGTGTATTCATTTTAGTTTACACACTTACCGACCTGGAGCATCTTTAGCTGTTCCATTGACTGAGGAGGACAGGCTTTGAGTCTGCATAGTTTACTTTGAACTGTTCCTCTAGCTCATCAAATCCGCCCACATGGGGTGAACTTGAGCAGCATGCAGTACTCGGTGGAGCGTGCTCTTTTTTATAACAGTGGAGAAAAAAAAATTCCTACACACTTCACATGTGGGAGGCATTGTGAAGTGGTTTTACTTCATGCAAGCAAACACCCTTGGTTGAGTTAAATTCAATGCTGAAAATAGGAGCAATTATTAGGTGCAGGCAAAAACACTGCTCGGGTAAAGAATTGTATAGACGTGGGCATCCTTTTCATTAACACAGGGATAGCTAATTACAGATATTGATGGACATTGCACCCACAATTTGTAAAGGAGGTGGCATGGTGGTTTAACATGTGGCTTACATGGCGTAACATGTGGCTTACATGTCCAGGTGGCATGGTGGTGTAACATGTGGCTTACTGTAAATGTCCAGGTGGCATGGTGGTGTAACATGTGGCTTACTGTTCATGTCCAAGTGGCATGGTGGTGTAACATGTGGCTTACTGTTCATGTCCAAGTGGCATGGTGGTGTAACATGTGGCTTTCATGTCCAAGTGGCATGGTTGTGTAACATGTGGCTTACATGTCCAGGTGGCATGGTGGTGTAACATGTGGCTTACAGTAAATGTCCAGGTGGCATGGTGGTGTAACATGTGGCTTACTGTAAATGTCCAGGTGGCATGGTGGTGTAACATGTGGCTTACTGTTCATGTCCAAGTGGCATGGTGGTGTAACATGTGGCTTACTGTTCATGTCCAAGTGGCATGGTGGTGTAACATGTGGCTTACATGTCCAAGTGGCATGGTGGTGTAACATGTGGCTTACATGTCCAGGTGGCATGGTGGTGTAACATGTGGCTTACAGTAAATGTCCAGGTGGCATGGTGGTGTAACATGTGGCTTACTGTAAATGTCCAGGTGGCATGGTGGTGTAACATGTGGCTTACTGTTCATGTCCAAGTGGCATGGTGGTGTAACATGTGGCTTACTGTTCATGTCCAAGTGGCATGGTGGTGTAACATGTGGCTTACATGTCCAAGTGGCATGGTGGTGTAACATGTGGCTTACATGTCCAGGTGGCATGGTGGTGTAACATGTGGCTTACAGTAAATGTCCAGGTGGCATGGTGGTGTAACATGTGGCTTACTGTAAATGTCCAGGTGGCATGGTGGTGTAACATGTGGCTTACTGTAAATGTCCAGGTGGCATGGTGGTGTAACATGTGGCTTACTGTTCATGTCCAAGTGGCATGGTGGTGTAACATGTGGCTTACATGTCCAGGTGGCATGGTGGTGTAACATGTGGCTTACTGTAAATGTCCAGGTGGCATGGTGGTGTAACATGTGGCTTACAGTAAATGTCCAGGTGGCATGGTGGTGTAACATGTGGCTTACTGTTCATGTCCAGGTGGCATGGTGGTGTAACATGTGGCTTTTTTGCAAAGGTAATATTCAACATTTCTACTTGAAATGTTGAATATTTAACATCTGTCAAAAGCGATGCATTTGCACCAACCTTGAACCCAACTTTTGAATCCTCTTTGAAAATCCCCTTGTCGCAGTTGATGGTTTCCCACTGAATAACAAAATGTTTACAGAGATTAAACTATTGATAAGAGCAATGATGAATGAAAAAGTTTTAAAAAATAAGGGTAAACCAGAATTGAAGACAAACACCGCAGTTGCAGAGAAGATTCGAAAGCTGGATTCAATGATGGGGTCAATGCATCGCCAGTCATGAAGCCTTTATCACAGTTGATGGTTTCCCACTGCATGGTTCATCTTCAATGCTGATTTCCACTATTTCAAGTTCTTTATGTACTTGTGCACATCGCTCTTTTCAATAAACTTTCTGTAATGCAGTGGGAGACAAACAACTGCGAACCAAAGGGGAATTTCAGAGAGGATTCAAGAGTTGGGTTCAAGGATGGCACAAATGCATCGCTTGTAATAGAGACTATGTTGACTAGCATCTTTTCATACCATACCACCATGTGCAATTTGAATGACGTCCTAACGTCATTCTATAAAAAACATTATGCATTAGTTATATGTACTACTCATACAAAGTACTTGTATTTTATTTCATATTACAGTAAATGCAAATTGAGTAAATATACATACTGTTTTTGAATCATCAGGGTGTCTGTATGTTTAAATGAAATAAACCTCTTAAAATGCTAAATTCTCTACTTCCACCATACCATAACTTGTGTTTGAGCTACATGCAGGAGGAAAAGAGTTCTATAATTTAGAACTATACACATTCAGTATACTAGACTATAAAATGTCAAGACTTCACCATAGTACTGTATGTGCGCTCTCAGGGCGCCTCACATTTATGCCTTCACATTTTAGTGACATTAATGGTGTTGTTCTGCTAATGAACACAGGGAGAAGCGCAGACTACACAGTTTAGTTGGATCATTATGTCTTGTATATATCAAACAGGATGCTCTAAATTGGGGTCCTGAACCAGTCTTGCTGCGTCAGCACTATACAGGCTGGCCCAAAATTGGATCCTATTTTAAAGTTCATATTTTTTTTTATTTTATCTCAGACCCAAGATGGAGTAGAAACAATATAGATAGGAGTCTATGGAAATCAGGCCACAGTAATCATTGCATTAAGTAAGGAAACAAAATTCTGCATGTAACAAACATTTTATTCATCATAAAGTATATACAAGTGCCACAGTTATCAGTTTGAGCATACACTATATATTCTTGATTTTTTTGTCTATATATTCTTGCTCTTTATATGTAAGCACTATTTCACCAGCAGTTATTAAATATATACTGTATTAGAATGAATCACGGCACAGATGTCATTTCAATTCCGGAAAATTTGCATTTGTCATGTCCATTGAAGTCACTAATGCCTATAAATAAATGTTTTAGCCTTGCATTTGATTAATCAAATTCATAAACCAGAACTAGAAAATAAAACTAACTGTTGCACTGGATCCCTTAAAATGCATTGAAGCTTCTCTTGTAAAATGGACATAATCTGCTTCCACTACACCTTCACTACCAGCAACAATTTAGAAAGAAAAAAATATATATATAGCTTTGCATTAATATGTGGTGCAGTATGGAGGTGTCAGTGTTTATACGAGTCCTAACACAGGGCATCAGAGAGGGTCAACGAAATAGGAGTTTGTTAGAGTGCTTATGATGCGTGGGATTATTAATTAAGGAATTTAAAAGAAAATAAAAGGAAACACAAAATAAACGGAGCTCCACCGTCTACGCGAGATCGGACGGGGCTCTGGAAACTAAAGATCCTCCCGGGGCCTTTGTCCTTACCGAGGATTTATGAGAGACAGTTACATTATATATTCTTGATTAACTTATTAACACTATTAACTTAAACTGAGCGCGCACGCTGGACTGACGCGTACCACTCGCGCTCTCTCTAGTTTCTTTTCTTTTCTTTTCTTTTCTTTTCTTTTCTTTTCTTTTCTTTTCTTTTCTTTTCTTTTCTTTTCGCCCTTATACCTTACCGGTGCTACCTAAATGATCGCACGAAGTGCCGCGGTATCAGGACCCTTATATAGACGGGCCGCCAGGTGCGGCACGTTCACGTTGATTGAGGCGTTGCCTGGCAACCGTCTGTATAAATGGCCGCGCCTTTGCCTGTCCAGAACTCCGCGTGGCAGCAGCCTGCGCATCTGCCCGTTCCGAACAGTGCAAAGCATTTTCATGCGGTTCTGCCCCTCTTGAGATCCGCATCGTTACAATTATAGCTTTTATTTTCCTTTTACAAGATCTCATATAAAGGCTATTAAAAAAAAAAAAAAATCCGTACTGCGTCTGTCTGTCTTTCATACGGACACCCTTTCTGAACAGCTGCTTATTATTAATTTCTCTTGGTACCTTTCGCACAAAGGTTTAATCAAAGGCCTCAGATAAATAATAGGATCAGGCAAACGAAATAATATTTACAAAACTTGTCTAGTGTTTCATCAGCATCTCTACAGAAGCTCTTTGTGTGTCTTTACTGAATATACAGATTTTAATTACCTGTGTCTTTGGTTTGTTTTAAAAAATATATGATTATATAATTTTTTTAAATTATATATTATATTAGATGTTATATCACCTAAGATGATGGAGGATGTTGCCTCAAAGCCAGTTTCTTTGGTTAATTTAGAAAATAGTTTTAAAGTCGTATTATGTAGAAAAATGTACAAGATTTGTCTATATATCAACATGTAAAATATTCCTAATGAAAGAATTGTGGTTCCTTACATTTCTCTCTTTATTCCTGTCACAGATTGCCTAAATCACGTTACTGGTTCACCCTCTTGTCACTGAGGCAGAAATTAACAGGCATAATTACAATTAGCCTATTGCACCTTGAGACTGATGAAGGCTGCGTTTCACTAATGATGTGATTTTCTCTTGAAAATTGTCTCCTTCGGAATCACTAAAATGAAGTGTTGAAGTTTCTTAATGCACTTATTCTATTTTTTTTTTAACTTGATTTCAAGCACTTGAGTCAATGTTTTTGATTTTTTGAATACTAAACAGTAAACATCCAAGTATTTATGGTCAGTGTTAATTCTATAGTGCTGTTGCAATATCAATGCTGATGATTCAGCTGTTGAAAAATGTTCTATTACAGCATAATCCTTTCTATTGGAACCCACAACAGAACTTGTAGAAATGTGTTTAACTGTAAATATAATGAAGGTTTCTATGAGGAGCAAGGTTTAGATGTATTATACATTTAACATTTATTCAAGGAGCCTCCAGAGTCAGTGCTTGGTAACAGTATGTAGCATTTTCAAAATCTTTCAAAATGGAGGTTTCTTAATTATATATGTACAGTAGCACACAGCATTTAAAAAAAAATACTTTTTAAAAGATTGAAGAAAGAGGCTGGGCGAGGGTCTGACTGTTTGTTTGTAGACATTTCACAATATTAGATGTAACTCACTCAATCATTCTCGATACCACTTCATCGATTCAGGGTCACAGGAGGCCTAGAGCCTATACCAGGGTACTAAGGGATTAGTCGGGGTACACCCTAGATGGGGTGCCAGTCTATCACTACGGACATTTTTAAAATGCCAATTCGTTTAATCTGCAAGTCTTGGGAGCTAAGCACTGGGAGAACACTCGCATAGAACCGAAGGTGGGACTCAAACGCTTGACCAAGAGGGTCCAAGGCCACAGTGCTAACCACTATGGATGAAAACATTTAAAAATAAATATAAACGTGATAGTGTTGAGGGAAACATTTTAGTATATTATTGGAAAATGATCAACAATTATCAATAATTATTGGCAAGTACTTTGCATGAAATTAACTTGTGCTATTGTAGATTAATGAACTACTGGCAGTGCAGAGAATGTGGCAAACCATATTTAGAAAATGTAACTGGGGCCACAGCTGTTTCCTTAGTAAATGAGTCAGGTTGTGAAAATATTATGTTAATTCAAATAAATGAGGAAAAATGTCACCTTAAAAATCTCAGTGGTGGATTTGTGTTGATATGTTATTATTATTTCTGCCAGTTTGTCATTTTTCTTCTTTTATCCCCCTCCACAACAATACATGCAAATACTAGGTGTCTTTCATTCATATATTCACTCAGCCTTAGTAACAACTTCATCCTGTTGGGGATGAGGTGGATCTGAACGCTGAGATGCATGAGATGGGGGTATACCCCTACTGAGTTTTTAGTTCATTATACTGTAGGACACCATGCACGTACACACATCCATTCACATGTTCACAACTATGGACAATTTATATTGTACATCTGCAGCCAATCCACATACTGGTTTGTTCATAGGATGTATGAGGAAACCCTGAATAAAGCCACATAAACACCATAAACTAGGGATCAAATCTGGGACCCAGGAACTGTTAGACAATAACAATGTTTTCATATGTAAGCCCAAATTCAGTCTTCTTCAGAAGTTAGTATTCCATCTTTTAATTCTATGTTTTTCTGTGTAAAAACATATAATAATTATTATCTGATCATAGTCTTAGTATTGTGCAATTACAACTTCAGATAAACAACATATATTCTTTTTCACTGTGCCATTATTTATCTGACCAAAAAATAATAATAATAATAAAGAAAAAAAAGAGAAAGAATATTAGAATATTAGAGATTGTATTATATTCACAAGTGGAAAGCAATCAAGAGAGTTGCCGTCCCAGCACATTCACCCCAGTGGCACACCATGAAATCCTCAAAGAAATGCAAAAAAAAAAAAAAAAAGCTGCATTTCAGACCCTACAGGGCTCACCTGTTAAATATTAAAGCCCATGCCGGCACAATTAGAAGAAGACTGAACAAGTATTGTTTTTTTGGAAGGGTCAAGTAAAAAATTACATGGAAGCACAACTTATGTTCGCAAAACTGCACTTGAACAAACCAAAAGGCTTCTGGAACAATGCCCTATGTACAGATTAAACCAAGGTAGAGTTGCTGGGCCTTAATGCCCAGTACCATGTTTGGGGAAAACCAAACACATCATTTGAGCAGAAACAACTCATCCCCACTGTCAAGCAAGGCGGTGGAGAGGTGATGACTTGGGCTTGTTTTGCAACCACTGGACCTGGGCATCTTGCAGTCAGCAAGTCGGCCATGAACTCTTATGTATACCAGAGTATTCTAAAGGTTAATGTGAAGCCATCTGTCCGAGATCTAAAGTTTGGTCGAAATTGGGTTATGCAACAGGACAATTATCCGATGCACCCCAGTAAGTTTACATCAAAGCGGCCAAAAAATAAAAGCATCAAAGTTTTGGAATAGCATAAGCAAATGTCCGAAATCTTCAAAGAACTGAAATGTTGTAAAGAACGTTGTAAAGAAGGGTGGACCAAGACTATGTGAGAGACTGATGAAATCATACAGGAAACTATTACTTTGAGTAATTGCTGCTAAAGTTTGATCTATAATCCATTGAATTATGGGGGTACTTCACTAAATTTGACCTCAAACCATCCTATTATACCCCTAATCCTGTCCATTCTGGTCACTCCCAAAGGATTTTTTTTAAAATAAATAAATGTACAGTAAAAAAATATGTATACAGTATGTTGTTATTTGTCTGATGTTGTATTTGTAGATCCACTGTGATCAGATTCTTTTTATTATGTTTAAAACATAAAAGGGGGGGGCGGGGTGTTAAATATCACTGGCCAACTGGCACAAAAGAAGTCAGAGAGAGAAAGAGAGAGTAAGCAAACGCAAGAGTGAACAAAGCGAATGGAAGTGAGACAAGAAAAGTTCAATATTTATATGAAAAGAGATTTGGGACTAATGGAGCAATGGTGTCTATATGGTCTTGCTTTACAGGAATACTGATAGTTTTATACATTAAAAAAAACACCTACTGTATACATCCTTTACTTTTTCCATATGCAAATGTATTTACAAGTGATGCAGAACACAAATGAAGCATTGAGCTGACTGTTAAGAAGCCTCCTCTGGGGATTGTACTGTTCCTTTCTGGAAGTCTTGAAATTTAAACTCATAACTTTTCAGCTATTAGAGCAATTTCACTAAAGCAGAACCAATAAGCCACCATTGCTTCCTTTTAAATCCTTCATATTTTTGCTTTATATTTTTTAGCCATCAGGACACATTAAAAGAAAAACAATACAGAATAAGAAACGGAAGAGACAGGTGCCAAAGTTACCGGCTTTACCAGCTTTAAGACAAATGAGCATTCAATTACACAAAGTCTCTAATCATCACAAGTCATGCTAACAAGCTTTTCAGATTGCCCTGTGTAATTAAACCCAGTCGTTTCAAGATAGTTCAAATTTTCGTTCACCTCAAATGTTTATTCAACAACAGAATTAAAATGCCATTGACATGTACACAGTTTGAGAATAGTCACATGGTTTATTCCATAAAATAAAATAAAAAATCCAATCAGCCTAACAGCTAAACTAAACATTAGTATGATTTTGACACAATGCACAGCATGAGAATGCATAAAGGTGAAGGGAAAGAGAGCTGTTTGTCTGGAGTTCAGTCCCCACAGATAAAGATAATAACAGTGATCTGCTTTTGTGGTTTATCTGATTATAAATTAGCTTTATTCAGTCGTTGTCAGTTCCACTTGTACTGCGGCTGTTTCTCCATTGAGGTATTGTAATGAAAAATGTCACTACTTCAAATTCCAGGACCTTGCGGACATACTGTATGACAGAAGTCTAAGAAATGAAGTTTTGATTGTACATTGTAAATTTTAAAGGCAGTCGCTTATACAGTTTTTCCCAGGTTATTTGTGTGTGTACTGTATGTGTACTGTATGTGTACGTGTGTGTGTGTGTAAGCAGCAGGCTGCTCCGTGCTTTAGCTATCTGATGCGATATGAATCCATAATTGAACATCTCTCTGTTTCAGCAGCATAGTGCGTGTTCTCTGGGTTTGGTAATAAGAGCCTCGGTGCTTGTGAGGGTCACTGAAGCAGAAAGATCTGCATTACACAATGCCCTCGCTGCGTTTACTCCTCCACACCACCAGGGCAGTCATGAGCAACGTGACCACAATGGGCACTATGATGAAGGGCCCTAAAATCCTGTTGGGTGGGTCGTGAGGAAGTCGGCCTGTGGGCGCGCAGTTGTGGAAGTAGTGCCGGTGAACACTTATGAAGAACTCGTCCACTAGCCTGTTGGGCCAGAAGCAGTTCATCTTCCAGGCCACCAGGTACGTGCAGTTTGTCAGCTCTCCATAAGACCTTCGGGAAAGAAATGCAAAAGATCGATTTAAAATATGATCTAATTTAAAAATTAGTTCGATTTAAAAACATGGTGTTGATAAATGTACGCTGCATGATTATTCAGGCATTCATCCATAAACTTATCGTTGGTTACCACTTCAACATAGAATGAGAGCCTATCCCAGGAAGGGAGGTGAAGTAGTGAATACACACTAAATATGTCTATTGAAGGACATTATGCACACACCAAGGGGCAATTTAGTGTAGCCAATACTCTAGGCATGTTTTAGTTTGGGTTTTTTAAGAGGGAAGAAGGAATCCGTAAAACCTGGAAGGAACCCACAGGGACACGGGAAGAACATGCACAGAATCTCCGCGGAGAGATTAAGCCAAGATCAGGCTCTAATTAGGAATCCGTAGCTGTGATCCAGCAGTGTGATCCTCTCCACCACCGTGCCGCGGTTTACTTTCCAAGAATGTAACAAGGCGTAGCCTGTAGTTCCTTTGAAACAATATATTCATCAGGTCACTTTATATTATGTGGGTTGAAATAAACAATTAAACCTAATCAAGCCCGCACACTGTCCTGTAGAAAGTAATTTACGGTTTCGCTTGAGAGGAGCCACAGGGGAGGCAACAGGAATTTAATACATACATGCATGTGTATATACAGTACAGTACTGTGCAAAGGTCTTGAGCCAGACATGGTTCTGGAGGCATGGACAGTACATACAGCATGTGCATGAGTGAAATGGATATTTTACACAATGTGCACGCTGTTTCTTTGTTCTCTTGCACTCGTTTAGTAGTCATCGTTATCTGTACTGACTGTGAGACTTTTGTAACTACTGTATTAATTTTTATTGTATATGCTCAGCTATACAGTAGTGTGCACCTCATTTCACCACTCCTTCCTATTTTTCTTCCCAAACTTTCTTGTATTTTTAATGTAATCTTGAGGAATAGTCCTGAAGAACTTTTTCAACTCTCATTTTTGTCCACTCCCTGTACCTAACATGTTTTTTCGGAGGAACATATTTGTTTGTTAAGCCGCAGAGTGTCCTTTGAATCATTCAAGTATGATGCCGGATGATCAGGCCGGTGATTAGTACACTGGTGATGCCGAATGCTAAGTGGTTGGAACAGACGAGAGGGGAAATGAGGTCGCTGCTGAATTTTTTAAATTGTACCTTGTTGCCTGTCACAGTAAAATATTTGTTCACATTTCTTTAATTTCATCTACAAAATGAGATTTTATTTAGTAATATGAAGAAATAAGTTGTAAGAAATAAGTTTAATACGTTAAATTTAAGTTAGATAATTCGGAAATTACAATTACACATTAAATTTAATGTAATTTATATTTTAATTATAGAGATTTTAACAATGAACAGTGTTAAAAGGGAGCTTTCCTGGACTGGATATACAGTATATGGATCTGGAGAATGAATAAAACCCGCCAGAAAAACATGTGCATTAAAACTATACCGATGGATGGCTGTACTTTCTTGATCCCAAGGGGGAAATTTAGGAATGGAACGAATACAGAATATGAGCACATTGCCTCGGGTAGTGTTGAGATGTATATCGCAATAAGTAAATAAGGTGTATATATAGACCTATTTTTATGACTTATAATTTATATAGTCCTCTTTCATTTCAAGCTGTTCATTGCTGTCACTGAACAATGCATCTGAAACTGGGTGATTTGTACTGCATAGCAATGCCTGAGAGAAGGTTCCTGCTATTGTTCTGTTAAAATATAAATGTGTTAAACGCTAATTGCTTTTATTTAATAAAAAAAAAATGAATGGCAGGTGATTCTAGCCTTATGCTATAATTACATGCTCACAGCACTTAATTTTACAATAAAATCCTTCATTAACCACAGCCATGTTTCTAACTGAAAATCCTCTTTTCATTTCAACCTCCCCATTTCTTCTTCAGTAAACCTGGATGAGCTCTGGAGCAGATAGCTGACTGCTATCTCACCCTCACACAGCCACCCCCATAGTGCCCTCCCCAGGCAGTCTATTTATAAGGCCATTCAGGTATGTGTGGGATGCCTGGGATGACACTGTTGATACAAACCTTTACTCAGCAACCCTCTTATACAAAGCTGTACAATAACAGATTTATCCCAACATTTCTTTGTAGAAATATATATTTGTAAATATGGGATAGCGGCGTAAGATTGTCAGGACGGAGAAGAAATACACAGATTGACCAGATAATTAGATGTAGTTATGGATTTAATGATATTAATACAGTTGTTTTCAAAATTATTAAGATGCAGACGTCTCTCAGTCTGTTAGTGGACAGGATCAGATGAGATAACTGAATGGTGTAGGATCTAGACATGTTTCTGTTGGGGGAAGAAGCGGAAAACCATGCTTAAAATAAGACACAGCAATTTACAGAACAGTCCCAGATAAACAGAGAATGGCAGGCACTTGTAAGGTTTTTATTTCCTAAATCAGTTATACATATTTCATCAAACTATATTATAAAACATGGCTTTAATAATACATGCCTTTGGCCCTTTAATCCATGTGCAAGGGATTCAATGCCTCTATATCTGTATATATTTTAGATTTCTATTTGTCTTTTTTCTTTTAAAGACTGGTGCACAGTAGTGAACGAATCTTTTTTTTTTTTTTGAGTCATTTAGTTCATTTCGTTCTTTTGACCAGAAATAAAAAAAAAAAATGAAAATTTTCAATAAACAGACCCTCAACACGTCTATCTACACAAATTTTGGCTCTAGTTCCGAAAATGCAAATATTACAATGCAGCTAAGGACACATTATGTCCAGCTCTCCTCTCATATCTTCTGGTCCGAGTCGTTCATTCTTTTGAATCTATTGCACTTCGTAGCGTCTACGGGAATCATGTGACAAAAGAACAAACTATTCAGACTAAAAGACTCAAAGGTAACGACTCATTTCACTTTCCTGTACAAAACCTACGGAGGTTTTTGCGATGCTCTGCGCATGAACGAATCACTCTCCGAGACTACTCGTTCTTCTGAGTCACGTTAAAGATTCGTTCAAAAAGAACGAATCGTTCATGAACGACCCATTACTAATGTGCAGTCATGTTGGAACAGGAAGGGGACATCCCCAAACGGTTCCCACAAAGTTGGGAGCGTGAAATTGTCCAAAATGTCTTGGTATGCTGAAGCATCAAGAGCTCCTTTCACTGGAACTAAGAGTCCAGTGACTAAAAAACTACTTCGCACCAGTTCCAACATGACTGTGCACCAGTGCATAAAGCAAGGTTCATAAAGATAGAACTCGATAGAACACCTTTGGGATGAATTAGAGCGGAGACACTCATTTACACACACACACACACACACACACACACACACACACACACACGTGTCTGTATGTATGTATTTTATTTATGTATGTGTGTATATGTATATATAGGTTGTTATAAAAAATGAGAGAGAGAGAGAGAGAGAGAGAGAGAGAGAGAGATTCTTCTGCCTTAATATATCTGATTCTGTTAATTTCTTAATTTACAGGTTCAGTTGTTGGTGAATTACAAGCTGTGCTGCACACTGGCCCTCCAGGATATACACTGAAAAGCCCTGCTTTAGCCCCATACTATTTAGTTAGTCTTGCCCCAAATTTCAATTCAGAAAAATTTAAATGACATTCCCATGGATATCTGGGTATCTTCTTCTAGACACATACTTGTCTGGAGTAAGATTTATGTCCAAAACAAATAAACGAGAATAACCTTTAGGTTTCGGGGGGGAAAGGGAAAGGAAATGGATATTTAAAGAGACGTGATGACAAACGTCCCTCTGGACTCCACCAGCTGTTAGTCACAAAAAAAAAAAAAAAAAAAACTGACAAAATAACGTAAATCACAGCTGCACTTTACGATCAAAATGTAAAGATCTGTGTTTTTAAGACTGTTGATTAAATGAAGCTGTCTAAGCTGAGGTATGCTCTGCCACCACGAAAAGAATTAAGCACATTAGCAAGTATGCTCCTATACCTGAACAATAGGAGATGTGACACTCATTAATTCATTATTATGCATGTCTGCATTCGAATAGACAAGCAAATTATGCACATTTAGGAATAATGTGGTTAACACCTAGAGCAGAGCCTGCATTGAGCTTCTCGGCTCCGGAGTAAATGAACATATGGAGGCTTCGTGCAATACCCATATGCTGTAGGTTGGGAGGGTGAGCCTATAGCAGATGTCACTCCTATGAGTCAGTAGATTGAATTTCCGAGTGGTTTAACACCACCAAATATATCTGACTGGAGAAACTAGAGACAAATAACAGCACCGGGTGAACATGACACCTCAGACTTTAACTGTTATTAACTTTACATTTGCACAGGAATGAGATATGAGGACACGGTTAAACTTTATTCCATGGTGACCAGGGGGATAGGAATTGATTTTACCATATACAATAGAGATGGTAAACTCCTAAATTGCCTATATTAATCTTACATGAATTAAGCTGGGAAGTGCATGTATTGACCCAGTACACAACCCTCATCAATTATTGCTGCATTGCACCTTTCGGACAGCTAAACCTGGATATCGTAGCGCTCAGACACAGTACTGTCACCGCTGCTTGTCTCTCTCACACACCCTCTCGAAGTCATTAATGTCACTAAGTGATCCTAGATTATATGAGTGGTATTTAAAGGTTGTTTGACCTGAGTGTGTTCCGCGTCGAGCACATGGAAACGATCCTGCGAGCCTTGGCATCAAGTGAAAGTGCCTGACTGAGCAGATACAGTCGTTGAGCAAGAACGTCTGGTTAGGATCAACTCTTTGAGCTCTAAAAGGTTCATCATCTCGACGGAAACTGGGATAAACATCTGGGATAAACATCTTTACATCATAGCACCATACCAGTGTATTGGAACATTTTCACTGTAAGTGTTGCAGTCAGGCCCAGTGTACATACTGTACTGCCCAGGACTGGGACAGACACTTGTACACACATAACAAACGTCAATAGGTGTCATGAACTTTTAATTTATTCTAATGTGATACACATACTCTTTTCTTTTTGTGTGTGTGTGTGTGTGCCTGACTAATTATGTGCACTGAATACGAGAACATATCTTGAATTGGCTGTGAAAGCAAAGTTCTAGCCAGTCTGGAAGCTCTTTACCACAAATGATTTTACAACATGGGACATGTCTGAAAAGCTGCCAGTGATGCAACACCCTACATTTTTTTTTTTACCATAGTTTGATTGGTTTTATTCTACGCATAAACAGACTACTACAACCTCCTGGGCCCCCTCACCCAGCCTGATCCCAGGACAGCGTTCTCTGGTCGTCCCCCTCTGATGGCGGGGGCTGGCTGCAGCTGTTGTTGTTGTTCATGATACTGTATGCACTTACAGGTCTGCAACACTTCCTGACCTGGGTTAATTTTAAACTGATGGAAACAGTGTGTTCAGTTCTCAATTCCCAGACAACCCCAGTATGATCCATTAATTTAAGGATTCCCTTAAATGAGAACCAAAACAGGCATATAAATAAAATATTACACAAATCCCTATTCTATATTAGCTTGACAAAAACTATTTCTTGTTTATGATAAATACTGTATGGATTGACACATTCAGCATCTAAATGATTTTTCCCCAGCATCTCTTATTTTCACTTATGAATGTTTTGACAGCTGAAAAAAAAAAAAAGTCATACAATACACCATGCCTCACATTTGTCTAAGCACTATTCCCAAGTCAAGGGTTTAAGTGCTGGTGGATTGAGCAGCATGGAAAAAAAAGGAAAAAAAAGGAAACAGGATCTAGACCTCCACAAGCAGTTTTAATGCAATCAATGAGACAGATTTTCGACCGTCAGTAACCTCTACAGTCTGATATGATTGCTGTGTGGTCTGTTTACTTATGTAAAAAACTTCCAAATTGATGTCTTTAAAATCTATTATTCAATTATTCATTAACCTCAAGTTAAATATTCAGCACTAATTGTATCTATTATCGATTTCTAATAAACTACTATATATACACCACCACTCCAAAGTTTGGGATCACTTGCAAATTTATTTCTTTTTGTTTAGTGATTTTATATTCTACATTCTACATTACTGGGGAAATAACAGATATGGAATTTGGGAATTATGTAATAACAACAACAGTCAGTTCTTATTTTAAGACACGGAGGTCAGCATTTCTGGAATAGTTCTTGTAAGAACAGTATTGTTCAAGTGCATTTGCAAAACACAGGATGAAACTCGCTCACATGACGACCTTCCCTGGAAAGCAAGACCGAAACTTACCTCTGCTGCAGAGGAGAAGTTCATTTAGAGTCACCAGCCTCAGAAATCACCAATTAACAACCAGCACCTCAGATTAGAGCCGTTATGAAGGCTCATGAGTAGCAGATACAGTACTGGGCAAAAGTCTTAGGCGCCATATTACCTGTAGTACAAATTTTGTTATATAAGTTTATTATGTCTGCATTATTATGTACAAGACCATTCCCTACAAAGATACACTAAAATTAATGAATAAATAACATTACAGAAGAATATTTGCATGCATGTAAAGAAAGCGACATATTACATGACAGACCAGTTTTCAGATGTAAGTAAAACAGCTGTTAGCTTTTACTGAGCATGCTGGAGAAGATCAGTTCTTTTGGTAACTTTGTCACACTCGCTCCTTTCTGTTTTAATGCAAAACCCAGGAGTCTACGTACATTATTGATTTATTTTTTTTCCCCATCTGAAAACTGGTCTGTCATGTAATATGTCGCTTTCTTCACAGAAGAATATTTGCATTCCTGTAATGTTATTTGCTCATCAATTTTAGTGTATCTTTGTAGGGAATGTTCTCGTACATAATAATGCAGACATAAACTTATATAACAAAATCCGTACTACAGATATGTAATATGGTGCCTAAAGACTTTTGCACAGTACTGTACATCTCAACATTAACTGTTCAAAGGAGATTATTGCATATTTTGGACGCCTTCAGCATTGCTTTACAGTGTAGAAGGAAATAAATAAATAAAAACAAGCATAATCATGGAGTTAAAAAGATCTTAAACTTTTGAGTGGTAGTGTAAATGTTGGAGTATCTAATTGTCCATTTTGGTATAGGCAGTGAAACCAGTGATCAGCTGTTAATAGCTTAAGCAGATGCAGATTGTGTGCAATGAGCCTTTTTATGCTCATGATCAATTTAATACTCTCTATGTGGGAACAGATCATTTTTACATAAATGGTCTCTCAACACCCTAGTGATGGTTTGTCATTTCATTTGTTTCTTTTTTCCCCCAGGACTCGGAGAGTTTCCTCTGAAAATGCACACTCAGAAATTCACACGGGCGGGCTGGGTTATTAAAAACTGTATTTTCTTTTTTTTTTTTTTTAGCACTGTGCTGTTTTGGATGTTTACGCTTCTACTGTAGTAACAATGTCAGTGATTATTTGTTGATAATAATTATTACATGTCTTATTCTGACCCTTGACCTCTTGGCCTAAGCTAGTGTCCCGGTTTGTGTTGCACTGCTGAGCATGAGATAGCCATGGCAATTTCAAAGAGTTCTTTAATAGACTGATCTTAAAGCCTGGTGAAGGCACCACTCGACCTGGTCACGAGAGAGCACATGGGAGCTAATGCACAACAACACATAGAGATGACTGGATTAACCGTCTTAGGCACCAGCCACTGTTCTTAATAGCTTCGAAAGTAATGGCTCACTCACATTCACAGTCCAGGGGTTACACATCAATACATTCGCACAAGATATTTTTTAACTTGTATTCAGAAACGGATAAAGACAATGGCTTGGTGAGGGAATGGGATTGGGTCAACACAAACCATACACCATACTATGACTATGAAATGTAATTGTGGCTCCAAAGCACCTAAAATAATTCTCACCCACTGCAGATCGTTTCTGGATCTTATCTTATCTTATCTTGCTCTAGCAAGTCACTGCAATGGGCTATAGGAATACCTACAGCATTAATGTCAGGCTTTGTTTATAAGTTGTGTTTATAAAAATCAGAAATTAATCCAGGATGACAAGGCTCATGTTTTACCCCTGAGCGTATTTTGCTCTATGGCGCTGTCTCTCCTATTGAAAAGCACAACAGAAATTCATTGCTAGTGTCCAAGGTCAACCTTGTCCATCACAGCAAACATTACTCATAGTTAGCATAACAAATGACTCACTGTTGAAAGGAGAGGCAAACAAACCAGATAAACAAGTCAAACTTTCGGTGTGTCTAATTAGCAGCATTAACCCACTCATACCTCAAACGCATTTAAAAATGAAATGCCTGGAACCATGAAGAGAAGTACAGCCAACATGCATTGCTCATGCAAGCAATATGATACAAGATCTTATATCTCTCCACTGTGTTTCTGCCACAACACCCTCTGCATGATGGCTTAATGTGCATAAACCCAATGCGTCTCTTTTCTTATGGTCTAATCTAATAGACACTCCCCCCCCAAGTGTGTATAGAGATAATCATTATCCTGGAGCCCAACTGGATTAATCTCTATGCATCTTCCTGTTTTTGCTTCTAATAGAATAAAAAACAGGTTTCACTGCTCTCTGCTGAATATAGAAGATTACTCTCTGTAGAGAACTGGTTTCTCCAGTTTATTTATTAATGTGACACCTAAAAAAATATGTTCTACTAAAAATAATATTGCTAACGGCACTTACGGGATTGGGGCAGAATGATTCAAATTTTGAATTTACTAACTACTGTCTTGGCAGAATTCCCTTATCAACAGCTTTGCCAGAGGCAGGTTGGTGAGTTGAAAACCCTTAGAGACCAAAAATCAGCTCGGGCCACAGAGACAGGAAACAGCTGAGAGTGGCAGACTCTTGACCTTTGCCTTGACATGCCTTGAATACAAGCACTCCAGAACACTGTTAACGCTGAAATAACAAACACGTTAACGCTGTTTTGGTAAGACATTGTTGTGATTTCTGGGTCAATTAGAACAGTTGCTTCAATTACAGTGCCTTGTGAAAGTATTCGGCCCCCTTGAACTTTGTGACCTTTTGCCCCATTTCAGGCTTCAAACATAAAGATATAAAACTGTAATTTTTTGTGAACAATCAACAACAAATGGGACACAATCATGAAGTGGAACGAAATTTATTGGATATTTCAAACTTTTTTAACAAATAAAAAACGGAAAAATTGGGCGTGCAAAATTATTCAGCCCCTTTACTTTCAGTGCAGCAAACTCTCTCCAGAAGTACAGTGAGGATCTCTGAATGATCCAATGTTGACCCAAATGACTAATGATGATAAATAAAATCCACCTGTGTGTAATCAAGTCTCCGTATAAATGCACCTGCATTGTGGTCGTCTCAGAGGTCCGTTTAAAGCGCAGAGAGCACCATGAAGAACAAGGAACACACCAGGCAGGTCCGAGATACTGTTGTGGAGAAGTTTAAAGCCGGATTTGGATACAAAAAGATTTCCCAAGCTCTAAACATCCCAAGGAGCACTGTGCAAGCGATAATATTGAAATGGAAGGAGTATCAGACCACTGCAAATCTACCAAGACCTGGCCGTCCTTCTAAACTTTCAGCTCATACAAGGAGAAGACTGATCAGAGATGCAGCCAAGAGGCCCATGATCACTCTGGATGAACTGCAGAGATCTACAGCTGAGGTGGGAGACTCTGTCCATAAAACAACAATCAGTCGTATACTGCACAAATCTGGCCTTCATGGAAGAGTGGCAAGAAGAAAGCCATTTCGTAAAGATATCCATAAAAAGTGTCGTTTAAAGTTTGCCACAAGCCACCTAGGAGACACACCAAACATGTGGAAAAAGGTGCTCTGGCCAGATGAGACCAAAATCGAACTTTTTGGCAGCAATGCAAAGCGTTATGTTTGGCATAAAAGCAAACCAGCTCATCACCCTGAACACACCATCCCCACTGTCAAACATGGTGGTGGCAGCATCATGGTTGGGCCTGCTTTTCTTCAGCAGGGACAGGGAAGATGGTTAAAATTGATGGGAAGATGGATGGAGCCAAATACAGGACCATTCTGGAAGAAAACCTGATGGAGTCTGCAAAAGACCTGAGACTGGGACGGAGATTTCTTGGAAGTCTTCCAACAAGACAATGATCCAAAACATAAAGTAAAATCTACAATGGAATGGTTCACAAATAAACATATCCAGGTGTTAGAATGGCCAAGTCAAAGTCCAGACCTGACTCCAATCGAGAATCTGTGGAAAAAACTGAAAACTGCTGTTCACAAACGCTCTCCATCCAACCTCACTGAGCTCGAGCTGTTTTGCACTTCACAATTTAGGCACTTCAGTTTTCACACTACGCCTATAACCAGGTTGTAAGTACTTCTTCAAAATGCTAAAAGACGAAACAACGTGGCAGGGTTACTGAGCTGCACAAGCAAGGGCTCTCGCAATGCGCCATTGCTGCCGAGGTTGGACACAGTAGGACAGCCATTTTTAATTTCTTAACAGATTCTGAGAGTTATGGGACAAAAATATCAAGTGGTAGCCCCCCAAAAAATGTCACCTGCACTGAGCCATAGGATCTGACGGGCTGTCCGTGAAGACACAGGCCGATTCTCGAACCAAATTAAGGCCCTTACTGATGCTGAGACTGCAGCCCAATGACCATAAGATGGCATCTGCAAGAGAAGGGCTTAACAAACAAAAGGCCATAGCGTTTTCCATTAGCCACATCTCCTCCCACACCACAAACTTTCCTGTTTGGAATTTGCAAGGGAAAACCAAATATGGGACATTGAAAGATGGAAGCAAGTTTTATTCTCGGACAAGAAAAAATTTTATCTGGATGGTCCTGATGGCTTCCAACGATACTGGCATGACAAGGAGGTCCCACTGGAGTTGTCCTCTACATGGCACAATGGAGGAGGCTCCATCACGATCTGGGGTGCTTTTTCCTTCAATGGGAAAACAAAGCTTCAGGTTGTACAGCGGCGTCAAATAGCGGCTGGCTATGTGGACATGTTGCAGCAGGCATCCCTCTTGACTGAGGGCTCTTGTCTGTGTGGTAATGACTGGGTCTTTCAACCAGACAATGCTGCAGTTCACAACGCCCGTCTGATGAAGGACTTCTTCCAGGACAATAACGTTGCTCTTCTGGACCACCCTGTGTGTTCTCCTGATCTAAAAGCCCTTGAGAACGTTTGGGGATGGATGACAAGGGAAGTTTACAAAAACGGACGTCCGTTCCAGAATGTGGATGCCCTTCGTGAACCCATCTTCACCATGTTCCCACCAGCCTTCTGGAAACAATTGCATCAAGCATGCCGAAACAAGTGTTTGAAGATATCAACAAGAACGGTGGCACTAATCACTCCTGAGTCCTTTTTTGACACTTTTCGTTCTCTTGTGAGTATCTTTGGGCTATAGTCTTAAACTTTTGATCAGCTGATGAACAGCATGTTTGAGTTTAAAAGCAGTTTTCAATAAACTGCCAATCTCTCTCTTTCTTTTTTTTTTTTGACCTTGTGAAGCAGTTCTTACAACCTGGTTATGATCCACCAGCACAAAATGCAAATAATTGGAATGCTTCCCCCGGTCTTAAGATATGGTTCAGGAGTGTTTTAGGCAGCAAGTGAAAAAGAAGTTCCTGAAATTGGTGTGTTGTAACAAGCAAAAATAGACAAAACAGGAAGGTCTGAACATTTAGATGCGACTTTAACCACGGTCTAAATTGTGATTGCTAGACCACTTGGTCAGAGAATCTCTAAAACAGCAGGTCTTGCAAGGTATTCCTGGTATGCACTGGTTAGAAACTCCAAAAGGTGGTTCAGGGAAATATAACCAGTAAACTGGACACAGGATGAAATGGTATTAAAAACATGATGATAACCATTTAATAATCATGTTTTCTATCACATCATGTGGATAGCTGGGGGTGTGTATGCATCAGTTACCTGGAGAAGAGATGACACCGGGACATACTACGGAAAGACATGCTGACAGAGGCAGTGTAAAGCTTTGGGGATCATTCTGCTGTGAAACCTTGGGTACTGGCATTCAGTTGGATGTTATTCTGACATGTACCACCTACCTCCCATTGTTGATGACCAGGTACTCCCCTTCAAGCGACAGTATTCCCTAATGGTAGTGGACGTTTTCAGCAAGGTAATTCCACACTTCCACACTGCAAAAAGTTTTCAGGAATTCATTGAGAAGCATGACAAAGGGTTCGAAGTATTGACTTGGCCTCCAAGGTCTCAATCTGATTATGCATCTGTGAAATGTGCTGGACAAACAAGTCTAATCCATGAAGGCCTCCACCATCTGCACACCTTCTGAGGACATGCGGAGTCCATGCCTTGATGGGACAGATCTGTTTTGGTAGCATAATTAGACTTGTACAATATTGGGCTGTGGTTGTAGAGAAATATTGACTAAATCTATGTAATGAATGAAAGATGCAATTGAGTCAAAGCTGCACACGTTCACAATGGCACGCTCAAACCCTGCCAGTGATGCATTACGCATAAATTGCTGCTTATCAAGAACAATTTTCTAACCCACCTGAGGCTTATGAATTGCTGCTGTTGGCAGAAAAGTGTAAACACTGCATTAACTAATTATTATCCAGCTGTTAATAGAGCTGCTTGTCTTTGAACTTTGAGAGCACATTCTGCACTCCAAGCAAAAACAGTTCACTTATTTTCTAGTGAGATCTAGGGTTCTCACTAGATCTAGAAAATATGATCATATAACCCCAATATTATCATCCCTGCACTGGCTACCTGTTCAGTTTGAATTAATTACAAAATAGCATTACTTGCGTACAAGGCTCTAAACGGTCGAGCTCCCACACCTAACCAGTCTTCTGATACGGTACAATCCACCACGTTCCTTAAGATCAGAAAACTCCGGACTACTGGTAGTTCCCAGAATATCAAAATCTACAAAAGGAGGCGGGGCATTTTCATATTTAGCTCCAAAGCTTTGGAATAGCCTTCCTGACAGTGTTCGGGGCTCAGACACAGTTTCCCAATTTAAAAGTAGACTCAAGACGCATCTCTTTAATCTGGCATACACACAATTTATTTCTTTACCTCATACTCCAGTACATCTATCCTGAATGGCAACCACGCTAATTCTTTTCACCTGCTCTTTCTTTTTCCACCCATCCCGAGGCATCTGGAGATTGTGCCAGCTTCAGTAGACAGAGGCCAACCCTGCGAGGATCCTGAGGCATCCAGAGAAGGACCTGCTCCAGCTGGATTCCTCTTCATGTTGGTTTGGAACTACACATGCTGCTCCTGAGCTCCCAGTGATCCAGACCCCCATCTGCCCTCTGCACCTGCTGACTCATCCCTGAACTGAACTGGACTTTGTGTTAATTTAAATAACTTCTGTTGTATCGAACTTTCATCTGCATAACACACATGAAGTTATACAATTTCTGTTATCTGTTATCACCCAGATGAGGATGGGTTCCCTGTTGAGTCTGGTTCCTCTCAAGGTTTCTTCCTTACTGCCATCTCAGGGAGTTTTTCCTTGCCACTGTCGCCGTCACCCTTGACTTGCTCATCAGGGACAATCTCATTATCTAGACACATTTTTCTTACACATATATACATTTCCATAAGTCTTCTTTTCATTTTCTTTTAATTTCTGTGAAGCTGCTTTGAGACAATGACCATTGTTAAAAGCGCTATAGAAATAAAATTGAACTGAATTGAATAGAATTTTTACTTGATAGAAACAATTTTTGCCTAGGATTTAAATTTTTGCCAGTAAAGTAAATCAAAAGTTCAAGGTCAAAAGGTCTTTCACAAACAAATCACTTTCCAAAATGTAGCTACTACACTTTTAAAAAATACATATTCCTTACGGAACTGATCAAAGAACTGTAAGTGAGCATCATGAGCTCAATTTTAATGCAAAAAAAAAAAAAAGATTCTTCATCCTGACACACAAAACCTTATTGTGAACCTGTTTTTCATCAAGTTTTGACCTTTTTGTAACTTGCTGGCATCATCCTTGCAGCCTGATTCCTGTTATCCTGAAAACAGACACTGGTTTACATTCGGACCCATCAAATAAGTTGCAGCTGGTTAATGTGGTTGGAGACGTTTTGAATAACTAAATCATGCACTTTCGCTTACAGTAAACATGGCTGCTTTCCTGTCTATCCTTATTTTATATCTGTAAATAATTTGGAGTTGATAATTGTAGTTTGCATGCATTCACCATCTATACCGCTAGGGAACACAGGGCACAAAACCTGGCTGGGGTGCCAACCTATCTCAGGGCACAAGGACACACATTTACACACCCAGTCATACATTTTGGGCAAATGCCAATCAACCGACACCGCATGTCTATCGACTATGACTTTAGGCATCAGCGCTAACTCCTAAAACACCATGCCCTCATATTTGGCATCATTTCTTTTATCATTAAGTCAGTTATTAGCCTCTCGGACTCAAAACGTGAAATCGGAACTTTCAAGTTACTATTTTCATATCTGAGCAGGCACTCTCTCTCTCTGCAGTGGCCCTGTCTGGTCTTATTTACATTATTAATATACATTACTAAGCTTAAATCTATGGAAATAAAGTGCACCAAATAATAAAAAATGCTGACAGAGTGTGGAATACACACAGTGTGGGTCAGGGAAGAGTCCAGGTTCAAACCCAACCACCATGTTAACATTGTTGGGCCCTTGAGCGAGGCCCTTAAACCTCAACTGCTTTGTTGTACAGTATAATGAGATAAAATGTAAGTGGCTGTGGATAAGGGCAGCTGCCAAATGGTGTAAATGTAGAACTTGAATTACTATAACATTGAGTCTCAGTACCAAAACATAATTTTACATTATTCAAAAAAAGAAAAACTGAACAATACTGGAAATATGTAAACATTCAGGAAACATTTTAATGGGTTAATTACAATTTCTTACAAATGTTTTACATTAAAGCTTAAAATAAACTACATCTGCTAAATACTAAAATTATGTTTACCAAAAAAATCATACATTATTAACTATGATTATAATTAAAATACATTATTGAGTGAATAGTTCTTTCATGGCCAGTATCATTTTAGACCAAGCTGTTTATGTTTGTATTGTTTCGAGAGAACTACAGAAGCATGTTTGCAGATTTGGGAAATTAAAGTCACTAACGGTGTTATTCTTAAATGCTAAAATGTGTCCAATTCCTCCCGGTCACTAGGGGGCTCCCACATTAAGGCTACTACTACCACTCAGCCGGGAGGGCCGAAGACCATCACGTGTTTCCTCCGAACCATGTGACGCCAGCCGACCGCATCTTTTCGAACCTCTCGCTCACGAACCGTTGGGGGTCGGCGTAACACACTCGGAGGACAGCGCTATCCGCTCCTTCCACTTTTGTGAGCTCAGAGACGCCCCTGATTGGCTGCAGAGCCGTGATTAATGTGGGCGCACCAAGTCCCTCTGAGAGAGCTCGGCCAATCAGCTCTCTCTAGGCCTCCGATAACAGCATCACACAGGGATCGAACTCGCAATCCCCGCATGATAGGGCGAGCGCTTTACCACTGCGCCACTCGGAGACCAAACGCTAAAATATTTAAGTAATAATATTATAGTAATATTTATGACAATTGTCACCTGCAATGGTGGTTCCCGATCCTGTAATGGCACCTCAATACTGAAACACGCTGAAGGTTTAGCAGGTTGGCCTTAAAGTATTATCTCAAGACGTTTTTGGGCCCTTTTCAAAAGTTGAAAGAAAGAAAGAACAGGACATACAAGTTGTTTAAAGATAAAGATTTCCAGATTAATTGCTTCAGGGTTTTTGGTTCCTCGCGTAGGTTTTCTGTGATCTAAGACTGCGGATGTTTATTTCAAGTCTACCGGGAAATGGAAACAATAGCAATGTGGTGTGAAATAGGCTGCTACTCACTGTACTGTGTCTTCCCAGCTGCACCAGTGGCCCTGGTCTAGAGCTTCCATGTCCTCCTTGAACTTAGCCAGACATAACTCCTTGATAGCATCTTCATAATAGCTGTTACAAGCCATCGCTACCGCAGAGAGAGTCGCTGAAAGAAAAAGATCAATTGATTCAGGAAGGTCATCCACAGTAATTCCACTACTTCCTCTATTTATCGTCTGATGAGCAAATACAGTACTTCATCTTATGATACATTAATTCAACACCAGAGCTGAGATCCATTGCTTTGGTCAATATGCCTGGCGCACTGACTAAATAATGATGTCCTGTCAACTTCAAGATAAATGCAATTTTCTGACTTTTACTCATTTTGGCAAAAATTTTCTAACACCCAAGTTGGTCTATAACATAATCTTTCATTTAGAAACTGCTACATAACCTTATTTTAAAAGCTTTAAACTTTGATGTTTTAAGCAAACCACGGCATGTAGCAGCCCAGGTTTTGTGATCAGTGTAGCAGAACCACGAGCTGTGCAACTCAGTGGCTGCTGTGAGTGAATTTAATGGTTCAATGGATTTGCGAAGAATGTTTAAGTTAAGAAAATGCTTGTTTACACTGTTAGTGTCATTGCAGTCACTTAAGCAGTAATAATTGACAGCTATTCATTGCCTAAAGTCTGTGATAGGTTACACTATGTGATCTATCCTACTGTACCATTATAAAAGTATATAAGCTATGTGGGATACTGTAGTGTAAGCACCGTGGTAACCTTAGGTAGTAGTGCAACCTTGAAAGTTTCACTTCCTAATCAATATATTTACCCCCCCCCCCCCTTTTCTCCTGCTTTTACTCATACTTGTTTTGCTGTACTTGGGAGCCACGATACACTTATTGTAACATTTTTAATAGAAAATTAAGCGAAGAAATACTGTTACAATACTTAAAATACATACAAGTGATTTGTGCAGAAGAGACATGAGATGTGTGTGCTGTGTATGGGAAGGTGCTGCATTTGCTTTGTCTGGTTCTGTCCTTTATTATTATAATGTTATAACATAAGGGGATGACCGACATATATACTTTACGTAGTTGGTTGATGCATGAACAAACATTAAACGCGTACCTGTACCATAATAGGGAGGTGTCGTCAACTAAAATAACTGATAGAGGATGTGGCCTTTAGTCCTTAAGTTACTCCCCACTGCACAATTAAGGATGATGAGAAGTTGTGTATTATATTCGCGCTTTGCATAATTGTTAGTGAGTTACAGCTTAGTCAAAATGCTTAGTTATAATATACTTCCTGCCCAAAGAAGCGTCAAAATATCGGCCTGCATAAAGCAATGAAAACAACTAAGGAGATTCGAAACTACTGATACTGGGTTAAGAACATTATTAAAACCTGAAAGGATAGTGCCAGTTAACTTGGTATTTCCACACTCGCCATGCAACAACAACTCACAGGCTGTGTGGCCAAATGAAAACCACTCGTTCGTGAGACGAATCAGAAAAAACCTTCAACTTGCTGGGGAGCATAAAGATTTGGAAAAAGGCCACGTGGCCTGATTGACCCTAACGCACGTTCAGATTGCAAAGCGACGCACCCATCACGCATAGTGCCGACTGCACAAGCCTCAGGAAGCACTGTTATGAGGGCTGCTTCAGTTGGTCATGTCCAGCTCGGCAATATTATGTGGGGAAAAATTATTAAGTCAGCTGATGACCTAAATATACTTAATGAATGGTATCACATCAGTGGAGTTTTTCTTCCCTGATAGCACAGGCATAATCCAGGACTCGCATTGTAAAAGTACATTTTATTACCACATGAATCAGCCACTACTCAAAACGAAGAGCAGTTGAACGGAATATTAGAGCTTGTGAACATACGTGGGGCAAATTAGCAGAGCCTCTCCTAATGGCATTTTTTAAAGGTCTGAGGAAACCCAATTGTGCAAAGAGAGAATGTACAAACGTACAAAACCACACCACTGCACAGCATTAACAAAGTCTGACTCGTCAACTACTTAATGATGGATCTGTTGAATTTCATCTACATTAAAACTGTGCCATGTTCTTAATTTTACTGTCTTAAAAACTAATATAATCCAAAATGTGACCTTATTTTAAAAAGCCCAGCAATAGGAGAAATGGCCTGAACCCCATGTTAAACAAAAAAAAAAAAATACAAACACCCATAAAAACCCCTATGAATTATGGCTAATACCATAATTCTTTTTGTTCTATCTAGTCTTTTTAAATTAGAGCAGTTTGAAATACAAATCAACTCCGGAAACGGAAAAGATGTGGAGAGATTCGAACTATGAAGGGGTAGTTTAATTCAGTCTGACACAATTGGTTTAATATTCAGCACAACGATTTGTTTCAGATGTGCTTTGCAGTCTCCTTTCCATTCTGTGCTTCATTTCTGTCTTGTTTTGATCAAAGCGTACAGCGATGACCCACAACGCCTGGGCAAGACTGGGCAAGACTGGCATCGCTTAGACATTGTGGCTGCGACACCTTTAGATTACATCAGCAATCGTCAAGAATATCGGTTCAGTCACGTGACAGAAAAGAGACTTGAAGAAAGAAGTCGTCAGCCACAGATCGATGCCTCTGTGCGTCTCCTTCTGTGTGGGAGTGGAGTCGGTGTACGTGCTCGAATGTGAGCTCTGTGCTTAGTGATAAGGATTCTACAGTCATTTCCTGGCTATTACATGACAATAGCTGGATGCTAAAGACCGCCTGCAATAAGAGGCAGACATAATTAAAATGAGGGACAGAACAGCACAGTTCACAGGCAAATTTACAGCTCGACAAAAATGATCTAATCAGTTAGATAGATGCTTTTGTTGTTTAATGGTGTTTTGTACTCACGCTTTCTTCTCGCTTTCTCTTTTTGTGCATGCGGTGCACTAAGCAAAAACCACCACTATACTATTCCACGGAGAGAAAAAGAGGAAGAAGGAAAATAATGCATATTATTCTCTGAACATTCCATTATGCCTCTGGTTTACTTTTTAACCATATCATCTAAAACAGTCAATAAGTGTAAATAAACTGTTGAAAATGAAACAACGCAACTCAAATCACTAACACTACACTGTAAAAAATTAACTGTAAATTTTACGGTAAAAAAACGGCAGCTGTGGGTGCCAGAAATTTACCATAAAAAAAAAAAGGTAGCAACATTTTTGGTTGTACAGGATTACACTCATTATACTGTATATTCTATGGATTTTAATTGTTTCTTTTCGAGCCTGGCCAGGAATCAAACCCAGACCCTGGTGGTGCAAAGCGACGGTGCTAACCACTACACTACTGTGTTTGCGGTGCAACTGTTGTCTTTGTTGGACTTCCTCGGTTTCCCCGCGTCCCCCGCACGACTTGCACTCCAACAACGACAACATTTGTGTAGCGAGCACAGTAGTGTAGTGGTTAGCACTGTCGCCTTGCACCGCCAGGGTTTGGGTTCGATTCCTGGCCAAGCTTGGAAAAAAATAATAATAAAACAATTGAAATCTGTAAAATGAGTGCAATTCCGTACAACCTAAAAACATTGCTACCATGTTTTTCACGTAAACTTCTGGCAACCACAGCTGCCGTATTTTTACCGTAAAATTTACGCTTTATTTTTTTTACAGTGCAATAACATATTTTTTACGATAAAATTCTGGCACCCACAGCTGCCAGTTTTTTACCGTAAAATTTACATTTCTTTTTTACAGTGTATATTTACAATACAATATTTGTTTTGTACAATACAATGTTGCTGTCATACTGTACATTGTGCTTTTTGTGATTTATTTATTCAGAGTTTTCATACACAGCATGATACAATATCTTAAATAATATCTAAAACTTACAACGACCAAGACCCATGGTAACATACTTAAAAGCACCTCAATTTTGACAAAGACAGACTTGAATAAATGAACTTTCCTTTTAAGAAGAATCCAAACCCTGGAAGAGCTTCCCAAGGAGTGAAGCGGGGCTAGAGTCAGAGCATCAAGAGCCACCATGCACAGACATCTACAGGAAAGAGGCTACAACTGTTGCATTCCCAATATCAAGCAAGACTACATCAGGGTTAAAGCATAAAAAGGACTGGACCATTGCCAAGTGGTCCAAAGTCCTCTTTTCAGATAGAAGTAAATGTGCAATTCATTTGGACATCGAGGTCTCAGAGTGTGGAGGAAGAGCTGAGAGGCACAGAATCCAAGTTGCATCAAGTCCAACGTGGTGGAAAGTTTCCACAGCCAGTATTGATTTAAAGCGCCACGTCATCTTCTGGTGTTGATCCAAGGTGTTCACCGTCAAGCAAATCAACACAGCTGTCTATCAAGAGATTTTTCTTCTTTCCTTTTCCAGCAGGATTTAGCACCTGTCCACGTTGCCAAAGCTACCACTAACTTATTTGCTGAATGTTATATTGAATATTATGCTTGATTGATTGGCCAGCCATCTCATCTGATCTGAACCCCATAGAGAATCTACGAGATATTGTCTAGAGGACGATGAGAAACACCCGACCCAACAAAACAGACAAGCTTGAATGCCGTCTGTTTCAAGGCAACCTGGTCTTCAATGATGTCTCAGCAGTGCCAGTGTTTTTCTATTGTTACTATGTTTGAAAGATCACTGCTCTTTAGTGATGACCATTGAAATGACTCGTTATTAGGGCATGTACAATATAGCTATTTAAAAAGTCAAAACATGGTGGACATGATGCAATAGAAAAGCAAAGACTCATTCTTTATTCAAGGCCGGTTGTTGGAAAAGTGAGCCAAGTCTATGGTGAAAGATCATCCTGATAGTAATGGAAACACTACTATTGTATACGTATTCCCCTCTGAGGGTGTGTGAAATGTCACTGTATTGCTGAAGATAATGAGTGCATGTAAAAAAAACTAATGTAGTATACAGTATATCCTGCATAACCATGTTGGGAACAGAACAAAAATATACTTTTTTTTTTTCCTTTCAAAATGATGCATCTCTCAGGAATCAAGAGCTTTAGGGTTAGCACTCCTCTGCTCCTGAGAGCCTCGACTGCCAACCAACATTACATTTGTGTGGGGGTTTCAAACACAAGTTACTGTAGCAGATGAAAGATTTAATATATCTCTAGCTACTGTAGCTACAGGCATGGAGCTCCAGTGTGATGTTTCTGTGACCCTCCTGTATTGGTTCCCGTCAAAGCTTTCCACATAGTCAAAGCCTGACACATGGATCTCGTGCCAAATGCTCAACTCCACATTGATTTCTGGAGAAAATCTGTTTTTTTTTTGTTTTTTTACCTTTTGGAACAGTTTCTGAGTCGTCAGTATTGGGAAACATGGAGTGTTTCAATTGCCACTTTTTGACTTAATTATCCATTGGCTTTATAGATAATCGAATTGAGTTTAAAGACCCATTTACACAGTTCATGGAGATGTTCATTGTTCTTGCAGTATCTTTTATTAGAACTGTCATGAATCTTTTGTCATAATCATTCAGATCCAGTCCTGGCGATACGAGGTGCTCAATAAGCACATGTACTGGGCTCTCGGGATAGAGATGACTGTCACTGGCTAAAGGTCACCGTGACACCACAATATCCGATAGTGAAAATGCTCGGCCCACTCATAGGCAAATCACGCATGAACAAGCTTTTACCGAGTAGGAACTAAGGGACATGAAAAATAGACCGGAACTTCATGTTCTGTCTTTGTAGCAGAAAGAGGGGGCGATTTTGCCCTAAGTGGAATCCAAAGACATATTGTGCAGCAACGGTGGGCGGCATGCTGTAGTCAGTGTCCTTATGTTAATGCAGAAAAAACACACACACACACACACACACACACACACAAGTCATTTCAGACAGCTGAGTGTGCAGTTCACGCCAACTTTACTCAATTGGTCTGGAATAAATTAGTGGAAAAGTGATTACTGACCCCTGGGGATGTTAGTGTTAGATTATACACGCTATAATCTGGTAAAGCTGACCGAGGATGTCCTAATGTTTTAAACGTTTTCTGAGTTACATGTGATGATAAACACGTGGTATGAAGTTTACATAAGCAATAGAATGATGCTAAGGTGTTTCAGAGCATCTTAATCGGCATGTGTGGAGATGATACAGGACGCCCTCAATAAAAGTGATGCTTTTTTTTTGTGTGTGTCTAGTGACCCAAAATTGGTAATTAGTTTAACTAAATTATATTGCAAATATATTCTCAGCAACCACTTTAATTCTGCTTATTCATGCAGTTTTTTAATCAGCCAATTGGGTTTTACCGGCGCAATGCATAAAATCATGCAAATACAGGTCAAGAGCTTTTAGTTAATCATCATATCAAATATTAAAATGGGGAAATATTAGTGATATTAGGTATTTCATTTCTTTTTGAAGCTGATAAAAAGTGAATTCTCTATTTACTATTTATCTATTCATTTTTAGAATCATAAAAAGTGTCCTGTTGGACCAGGTCAGAGATGCCTTCATTTTTTACTAGATTTCGTGCCACCTCTCTCATTGATATGGCCTTTCTGCTTGTAGAAGTCCATGCATTTATAATATTTCCAGCCCCATTGTGCATAAAGCCCGAAGACTGTTATGCATGGAAAAATCCCAGTAGATCAGAAGCTTCTGACATACTAAACCACCAGCATCCATTCCACGATCGGACTCATTGAGACGTGCACATCAAGTGAAGCTCTCGTTCTTTACCTGCATGTGTTCCTAATAAAATGGACAGATACAAACGACAAATGTTCCTTTTTTTTTCAGATTCTGTAAATCTGCTTTGTGAAAATGACCAGTGTTAAAAGCGCTATATAAATAAAACTATTTTTGAACTGAATAGTATGTCTATATATATTAAAATGTTTTCGTTTACAATGTAAGGCAGGAACACACTTTTTTTTAATGTACATACATCTCTGATACAGTTTACTCTATTAAATCAGTAAGGCATAGCCATGTGTATAAATATATATATATATATATATATATATATATATATATATATATATATAATAAAGCTTCCTGATCACAGTGCTGTGTGTAGCGTAACTGCAGGAAGTGTAGGAGGTATAAAATTCAGTTTATCTTAGATGAAACCCGAGACTGACACACATTAAGCACACACTCTTATTTATGTTACGCTTATGTAAACTTAGCTAGAGAGCATATGGTGAATAGGAACACTGGCTTCTAAAGGAATGGTAAAAATCCTCCGAGACGCTGAAAGCTTAATATAGTCCAATGTGGTAATTGGCTGTTATGCAGTGCTAGTGATAAAAAAAAAATTTAAAAAAAAAGTGGTCATCCTTCTATTATATTTAGGTCAAAAAGGTTAAACGTTTGGCGTGAGATAGATGAGACAAAGAGATTTGACAAGTCTCACTCTCAAACACATGGCAAATAATTCCGACATTTTCGAGACACAATTCTTCCCTAAAATGTCACATTTGCAGAGAAGCCGTCTCATGTCATGATGGAGTGTACCGTGAGTACGATGTTCATGAGATCATAAACTGCAGCCCTTGTTTTTCCTAAATGTATACTGTACCACGTACACTTTATGTGCATTTGAATGCTCTATATGCTTTTAGATGCACAACACTGTACTTCATGTTCAGCAGAAGAGAAGAAGAACGTGCAGTCCAAAGCTTATTGTTCTATGTTTAATTACTGTTCATTGTGTGCCGATCATTGTGTAACTTCTTTTTACCTGCCTTATCCTTCTGAGAGTGCGTTGTGAAATACTGCAACACTTGTACAGGGATTATTAGCTGTGCCTCCATGCACTTAACACCTGCAAATTATTCTATCATTTGTACTGACGGGTAGGACTGGGCAATTAATCACAACCAACATTCAGAACCTCTTACCGACAGAATCTTTCCCATACACAATCTTGCTCATATCTACCTTTTTATTTTTATTTTTATCCTGTTAATACTTTCCCCACTGTGTGTGTTCATGTACTGTCCGCTAAAAAACAAAACACAGGCCGGCCGCTACGATAGTATCACGATAGTTGGGTGCCAATTCAACTTGAATCATGACGTGTAACTGATTCAAAATTTTCCCATGAGTCCGCCCAGTCCATGGAAGCAACATGATTCATTTTTTTTCCAATCGAAAAAACATACAGTATCTGAGCGTTAATAGTAGAATATATTTATAGTACAAAACGTGGTAAATTTAATCATGATATTGCCTCTGTTTAATAACTTTGTCCCTCTCTTCCCAACCAATGGCAATGTCTTAGATTAAGATACTGAGTGAAATCTGCATACACAGTACACGTCTCTGATGTCGAGCGGTTAAATGTTCTTTAAGTATTTTCTAAAAGAAACCAAATACTTTTCCTCTTACTGTATATATACGTTACAAAAGCTGTGAAACTTCTAAAATGAAGATGTTTCGCTCAGTTGTATCATGCAAACAAAGTGAGATGTTCCAAGGGTTCTTAGGTTTCATCCACTCTCCATTTTGGAATCTTCCTGAAGATGTACTGTTGCATGATATGCACGAACTGGGCCTCAAATAGAGCATGGCATGACCAGACTGGGGAAGAGCTCAGATTCCACAAGCCCTTATGTACGTACAAGAGTTGGACGAGAAAACACGTGCAGAGCGATTTTGGCGAGAAAATGGTCGTCCCGTGACCTGGGAAAGATATTACATCATGGGCGTACGGATTTATGGACAGCTTTGAAGAGAACAAGAAGTTCTCGGCGAGAGTGTGGTGTGTATACTGTAAGAATGAAGAATATCCGCCGTTCCCGCAGATTTGTGACCGGTGAGAACGAGGAGAGCTGAGGAGAGCTCGACAAGAGGCCTATGACTACGAGGAGAACTTGGCAAGAGCGTCACGAGTGAGGCACCAGAGAACGCAGCATGTGCTCTTCGGCCCCTGGCGCGAGTTCTCGCTAAGGCTCTCCTTGATCTCGCCAACTCGTTCCTGGATTACGTAGATCGTTCGCCTTCGATCAATCTCACACATAGCGGAAAATGTGTTCTCACTGAACTTGTAGGACTTTTCCTTGATTCCTCCTCGATCTCGTTGTCACTGTCCTGCTTTCATAATAGCGGCGAAAAACCAGTCCGACTTTGTGTCCGGGAGGGTGTCTACGAGTTCTACAATTTTTTCACTACAAGAATTTGTTTTTTTATGGAAAATCTATGGGGGGAATATTACATGTCCAATAACTTCGTAGCTTTATGTCAAGATTGGAGAGATTTAAGAGAGACTTGGGGCATTTTAAGAAAGTCCTACAAGAGCCTGGAGTTCCAGGACATCTCCAGGCGTACGCTCGATTTTCTTGTCAAAATCGCTCTCTTAAGATTGTTGAACGTATTTCATGCTATGCTACTGTACATATATCAGACTGGAAATGTTCTTACCTCATTCCATTAAAATTTTAATAAAATGTTGTGCTTGGATAATATTTAGAACCGGGCTGATGCAAAAGTTTTTTTTACTTATAGCTCAAAGTTTTAAATGCGATCAGGCGATCAGGATTGAAATTTCTCTAATGGGCTTTGACTCGATTCACCTCTATTTACATTCTCCTATCTCGCCAGTAAAACCAATTAACTATGGCAAATTATCTGCAAAGAAGCTGTGAGCAAGAGAAACCCGAATTCCCCAGGCATACAGTATACCGTGCCCGCTCGTATGCATACTGCCTTGTTCCTGGACAAACAAACAAACAAACAAACAAACAAACAAACAAAAATCATGCATGTCTTATAACGGACTGTCACATGTTTTCTTATCTATCCGTGAATCATGTGTACAGTAAATGTCGTCGTATTGCACTCATCATCACCAGCTATAGACGCACTATTCCGTTAGAGCATAATGTCAGAGACGCGGGTGAGACGCGGGTGAGACGCGGGTGCCCTTTAATATCTCTACCACAGTGTGATCCTTCAACTAAAATGAATAGCGAATTAGTCGGACAATTTAAATGAACTCTAAGGCACCGTGCCGTCACACACACAAACATTCGGTGGTGCAGCTCTGAGAGTTATAGTACAGCGACTGTCTTTTATTAAATACCCTAATTAAACACGGTCTTTGTTGCGATGTCAAGCTGTCATATGCTTTTCGAGTGTTATTGCCGTGTAATCTGGGAAATAAGCGCTCGGCTGGCTGAGTTCCTCCAGCCGACGCACAGTGACAAATGAAGCCTGTAGTAAGAGCTTTCTTCAAATCTGATGCCGAGGCACAGGATATGAGCCAGTGTGGCCGAAGTGTTGAGGTCGAAGAGGAATAATAGGCATGCTTCCTGTTCATTCCCGGCGCTTTTGCAATATTTCAAATATTAGGTTCTCTGTGGTTCCCTAACAAATTGTGGTATTGCTACGATAACAGAAAATAGGAAATGAATAACCACTTATCTTCTACAGCAGTTTAGACTCCATGTTCAATAGTGGACAATAAATATATTTTGAATACTATTTTATATATAAAATTTACAATGTAATCATTTGTACAATCTTTTACGTCAGCTGCACATACAGTATTTGAGCAGTCATTCATAATATTTTTGTACGAAATTGAGAAATGGGATGCTGATAGGATTAGGCCTGAAACACAAGGAACAGATGTGAAGAAAGACTAGGGGACCTATTTAAAAAGTGCGCAGACGGAGAGCACATTAATCTTGTTGATGCAAGCAAAAAAAAAACACGATTTTCAGACCATGAACATAAAAACAGTCCAAAAATATATAAACTGTCATTTTGCATTTATTTATTTTTTTCCACCGCTGTGAAACTCATGGCACTCATTTCCAGCTAATTTCCAGCTCGGTTTCCAGCTAACTGCCCGGAGTGATGGGTTCAGTTCATGTGCGGCATACAAAAGTTCAGCTTTGGGCTTGTAACGATCTGTCATGCAGGAAAATAATCTAATGTGTTGTTGCAAATTGTTCCTCGCTTTGTTCAGCCTTGCTCATTTCCAGAGATGCTTTACGACTATCGATAGAAGTCGATGCCCCGAGCTCTTTGCTCTCCCCTCTCTCTCACACACGACACACACCTGAGCGCGCGCACGTAAAATTTATCATAGCCTCCTGTAAAATTCGAGATGGTGCCGACCCTTCGGGATGTTGTAATTACAGGCAGAACAGAATGTCACCCCACTCGGCTGTACTGGTGATAGATCACTTTACAGCCATTACATAAATGCTGATTCCCATCAACAAAGGCATTCGCTACGGGCTGCAGTGACTCACCACTGCAACGTTTCAGCACAACCTTGCACTCTGATTCGCTGCTGGCCATCGGCTTGTGTTTTTAACGGACCGCAGCTAGTGAATATAAATGGAGGAGTATGATCAACTACACTTATTAACATTATTAGTTTGAGCTTTTGATCTTTTGTTATTTATACAAGTCTGAAAAGAACAAAGTGATTGATTGATTGATTGATTGATTGATTGATTGATTGATTGATTGATTGATTGGCGGGCTTTATTACAGCTGCTATAATATTTGTGGCCCTGTAGTACAGTATCCAGTATTTACAGTCTATAATCTGCTATTCATGTGGCAGCCATGCAGTGCTTACAGTACTGTACATATGCATACAGTTATGGGTCTGGAGCCGCAGGCAATATTTACAAAAACATATCACAATGGGGACAAACATGGTCTTATCATAGTGCGATTTGCTGGTGCTTAGTATTGTTGGGTTCAGTATTTCATCGATTCTCCTGAGATTTTCAAAAGCAAGTCTACAGAGCCTGGGAGGTGTCAGCAGGGAGCGGGGGAAAGATAGCCGCGTGGACGGAACACCAAGGCAAGCCGCGAGCACGGCGCACTGAACCCATAGCACAGATTACTAGTTTACTAAACCGATTAGTAATTACTAAAGCAAGAGTGCGGTTTACTAGACTAGGCTTATTAAAACCAGAGCACAGATTTCGTTTTAGTAAGCAGTGCGCTTGGTCGAGTAATCACAGGTTTACTAAATCGAACCTGAGAGTACGGAGAACTAACCAGAGCCTATGGATTACCAGACTGAGAGCCGATCGTACTGAATCGAGTAATAGATTACTAGATCAAGAGCATGGATTAGTTATTTCATCCTGATGGATTAAAAAACTGAACGCACAGACCAAGATTATGTAATTATATTATATATAATAAACCAGGCATAATCTATCACCTGCATGCTAGTGTGTGTCTCTCTCTATTTCTCACATACTGCATGTATTGCTTGGATTTAACTTTTTTTTTTTTTTTGATATTACACTGTGACATGTGGATATACAGTGCTTCAGGTTTTGACCGTTGAACCCAATCCTGTGTTATCTTTGAGATCCTGTAAACAATTTATGGGTGTTTTCTCACTGGGGTCTGGGAACCGTTTCCGAGAAACACTTGGCACCGGGACCGGCTGATTTTTGTCTGCGAGTCTTTGGCATGTTCTCGGTTGAGTAATCTGTGCTCTTGCTTTATTAATCCATGCACAGAGTTTATTTATATCTGCTCCGATGGCACCTCCCGAGCTCTGTGCAACAGACACGGCGTGGCGGTCCCTGGGCAGGAATGGTCAGTAAATAATGGACAGGCTAGTTCAAACTAAAATGAGCATTATTTTTGTTATTTTTACAGCAGAAGATCAGCTTGGATAAACGCTGATCCTGTTGAAGCCTGAGGCAGATGAGGTACCACGGCAGGAACCTACACGGAGTTCCAAGAACAGGAATCTGAGGCTAGTGTGGGCACAGGCCGACTGAATCTGATGATCAGATAAATATCGGCTGGTCGTTTTATCTTCAGTTGTTCGGGTTCACTAGATTTTAGTACTTATTAAACAGCGAAGTGATCACACTAGAGGGAAATAAAACGAACAAATTTTCTGAAAAGCAAAATCCCAGGTGCTCAGTTTGCCCGGGAATATAGCACCAACCCTGAAAGCGTTACGCCAACACAAGGAGCTTTGTTTTGGGGCGATAAGGAGTGTGATTAAAAGTCAAGAAAGTGCAGTCTCCCTATTCAGCGAGACCTCATTTCTCAAAGTGCAGCACGAAAAGATCTGTTAGGAAGGACAGTACAGTGTGTCTTGCTACTTAACGGACTGTCGGGAGTCAAAGTCTGAAAAATTAATCATGCCTACCGTGGCAACTTTGAACGAGTGGGGCCGTCGTCTCCGACAAAGTTGTCTCCGAAACAACCGTCAATCACAGATGAAAAACAGGAAAGATAAATCACTCCCACCTTGTTTTCTCCTTTGTCTAATATATGCACAGCATCACAGCACGGTTCGTTTAGCAGGCGCGATCTGCATAATGAATAATCAGCTAATGCAAGAGGAGATTCCATTCCGTCCCATATCATTCTATTCCATTCCACCCAGTAAGTTCCCTACTCACGTCACACCTTAGTTACTCACTCACTCTCACTCATCATCTATACCGCTTAATCCTGTAATCAGGGTCACGGGGGGCCTGGAGCCTATCCCAGGAGACTCCGGGCACATGGCAGGGTACATCCTGGACAGGGTGCCAATCCATCGCAGGGCACAGACACACACACACATACACTCACTCATTCACACACTACGGGTAGCCTACATGTCTTTGGACTGTGGGAGGAAACCGGAGTACCCGGAGGAAACCCACCAAGCATGGGGAGAACATGCAAACTCCATGCACACAGAGACGGGAAACGAGCCTGGCCGGGGATCGAACCCGGACCCTGGTGGTGCAAGGCGACAGTGCTAACCACTACACCACCGTGCCGCCACACCTTAGTTAACTACCAATTATTTACAACTGCTGTACTGTAAATGTAACAAATGCACAGCCTGAATGTGAGCCCTCTACCAACAGCGGCAACCATTTGACTTGGATAGTTCATACTAAATGGATTTCTGACTCCCGGTTTGAACTGTGTGATGCTACATGCCTGAAACCTGCCTAGGCATTTGCCATGCAGACTGCAACAAAACATAACAGGACTGGAATTCGCCCAGAATAAAAGCAATACCCCAATGAGAACGCTTCTCTGCTGCTTCCGTAGTCGGTGTAGCACAGCACACTGCTATTAAATAGGCTCCCAGGCATGGCTGTCCTCATTCTCCATCAGTCCTGCTGCTGCGAAATGCAACTGAAGACATTTAAAAAGGCAATAATGGCGCAGAGCGCCGTGATGATCTATATTCCATATACAGTACACTGATGGGCCACATTAGCCATTACTAATGGAGACACTGGGAATGTCAGTGTTACACAAGGGCTTTAGTGTTAACAGACCTTTCAGAGCCAAAAGTAACCGAATTCGGTTCTTCCAAAAAAGTCGCAGACTACGCTAAGAACTCGGGGTTGTGTCCAGGGGACTAGAAGTGTCTAAGTGAGCGTGTTTGTCTTTGGAGCTTGCCATGTCACAGCCGGTTTAAGATAGTACTGCATTACTATTTATAATACACTATTTATAATCTGTAGATGTTTGAAATTGTTTACTCATTATATCAGAGAGCCTCCAATTCTACTCCACTAGTGAATCTAGTGCTAGTGAATCACAAGAGAAAAAAAGGGTCTCTCTCTCTCGGGCACTAAACTGTAAAATACAAAGCTCTCCTGGCAACCAGGAAGACATAAAGCACGTCTGAATTAATCTCCATTTATTAGTGCTGCCTGCTCAACCCACCATCGTCCGTCTCGCCATTCAGCCCGAGCAAAGTGAAGCTCTTTGCTTCATATATATACTTCATCACTTTTAATCGTTTGTCGTTTATGGAGACCTCAGTATAGTGTGTGTGTGCAGATGTAGTGCTTTCATGTTTTGCTCATGACACGTGCTTGTGTACAGGTTAACCCCATGGAGACTGTGGCTCTCTACAAGGGTGATAGTGTGTGTTCTCCATTTCAGCTGCACACATTTTTTTTTTTTTCGTGTTGGTGGTTTGCACTGAAATAATTGAGTTGGTAATTTGCCACCACCCAGAGTAATGGAACAGTAAAGCTTAATACTCTGCTGAACTGATCCGCCAAGGCAGCATCTCCAGCACACACACACACACACACACACACACACACACAAAAAAAAAAACCTAGACATTTAATTAAGGACATCAATATGTGTGTTCTTTTGCGGTTTTAAAAGAATGGGATCAACTGCACTAAGGTCAGCATCACTCCTACTTGGTTTCGATCTACAGTTTAACAGCCACATTAAAAAACTATTTTATTAGTCATGAAATAAATCAAGAAATAAAGATTTTTTTTTCATAGAATTTAAGTATTAGAAATATATCACTGAATACCACAAACAAGCATAAGAAAATATGCTTATTTAAATTTTAAACTAGGGCTGCATGATTTGACTTTAAAATAATAATCATCATAAAATTGCAATTATTTAAAAAAAATATATTGAGTGTGTGATTTAAACTGGTATCTAAACATATAATAAACCTGTAAAGTTGGCGTGCCTGTACATGGAAGATATTTTCGAAAAAAATGTACAGTAAGATGAATAATAGAACACATCAAGATGTTTGTTGGAATTTTTGTCTGTTTGTTCGTGCATGAATCACATAAAAACTACTGAATGAATTTTTTAATCCGATTTCACAGTTGTATTTAGCTGAGCTTGAGGTAACATATAGGCTTTGTTTCATCACAATCGACCCATGGGAAGAGAAGATATACTAATAAGAATTTTAAATGAAAAACGCTCTTATATGATTGAAAAAAATCGACTTAGAAAAAAATCATTTGTCCATATCTGCACATTTTTAATACGCGTGAATGAGTCTGCAATTGAAATCTACTTAATAAACGCGATCAAACACCTTCATTCCGCACACTTCACGGTAACACATATAAATTTTAGTTCTTTCCAAAATTCAATGGATGGCGTTGTACATTTTTTAAAACGCACACATGAGTGTGCAATTAAATTTCACATGAACAAAACTGTCTTTTTTTTTTTTTTAACAAATTTAAGTTGGGAAAATACCGCCTCTGCCATTAACTGCAGCTAAGTGAAAAAAAAAAAACAGTGGCCATCATTACTTGAAGGTCAGTCAGTCCGAAAAATTGGGAAAACTTTGAAAGTGTCCCCAAGTGCAGTCACAAAAACCATCAAGCGCTACAAAGAAACTGGCTCACATGCGGACCGGCCCAGGAAAGGAAGACCAAGAGTCGCCTCTGCTGCGGAGGATAAGTTCATCCGAGTCACCAGCCTCAGAAACCGCAGGTTAACAGCAGCTCAGATCAGAGAGCAGGTCAATGGCACACAGAGTTCTAGCAGCAGACACGTCTCTAGAACAACTGTTAAGAGGAGACTGTGTGAATCAGGCCTTCATGGTAGAATATCTGCTAGGAAACCACTGCTAAGGACAGGCAACAAGCAGAAGAGACGCGTTTGGGCTAAAGAACACAAGAAAGAACACAATAAAGAAAACTCGCTGAATGAGAAGGTGTGTCCAAACTTTTGGTCTGTACTGTATATTGATACATTATTGATAAAAGATACATAAATTCCCAACGGTGTATAATACCTCTAATAAACTGCAGCCTTTTAAATAAATGTCAATTAAATAATTACATTGTTCTGTATTATATTTTTTGTTATTAATTGTGCATCATTAATCTAAACTTTAAATTTAGAGTCCTAGTCCAGGAAAGAACTGTTTATGGAAAATCCTTTACTTTTGTAGAATGCTCTCAGAAATTATTTAGACAAAGCTATAAATCACTATGGCTAAATCAAACACAATAGGATCATTTGTAAAAAGTTGTTTTTGTCATGATGTATTTTGTATAAACAGTTCTTAATTAAAATAACTTTATACATCACATCATGATGCTCTTTGAAGTTAAAATAACAATAATAATAATAATAATAATAATAATTTTAAAAACATTTCGATTCTAAATGAAATCTGATCAACAGCTTTATTAATCTTTTCTAAGGAAAAAGTTGAAAAAGATGAAGCTGGAAATGTTTCTGGCATCCCTTTAACAGCAGATGTGAATTATCTACATTAGACCGCCTGTACAAACTATCCATTTTAATCCAACATTCACTACAGATGTATCACCACCAACTTCATTTGAATTACGTTAATGCATTAATCAGTGTAGTTACTCAGTTATATAATGAAGATATTCTTGGAAAGAAGCACAGCCAACATTCAGAAACATACAAACGGAAGACATTTAGGCGCCAGCGTGTAGAGGAAACCATTTATGTGTTTTTAGGAAGACGATGCCAACATCCAAACATCGTTCTAGTGCAGAATCGTCCAAGCGGCCCCGTGTTTTGGTAAAGACATATTTTCTATCTCAACTCCATAACCGTACACTATTCTGTGTAGCTTTCTCAGCCATTAACACTTCTTATAGTGGAACTTTACTTAAAGTCATTTACTAAGTGGATGGATACAGAAACCAATTCCCAGCAAGATAACATGTACTATTAAAAGGTTCTTTTCACTTGCAGTACGTAATGGCATAGCATTAGGGAATGAAGTGTGCAGAGGATGGCGTGGAGCTTTATTTATATAATCTTGCACGACCCCTCGACACTTTAGTCCTAGTTCGCTCTCCAACACATCCTACACTTTTTATATTTAGTAGAAGTCTCAGGTTAAAGCCGCACTCATATTGGTGAGATTTTTTTTTTTTTTTTAAAGAAGGAAAAAAAGAAAATCACATAACCTGGAGTCGAAGCTCTTTCATACAAAAGCATGCTAACAAGCAACTAGGCTGAAGCGATATACAGCACAAAAAAAAAACAGTATTACACAGCCATGATATCCGTTGATGTTTATTCCAAATACAATACCTGCCCTGACAACTTTTACTCATTTTGCATTGGAGCCGTTCAATTCGGCATCGGAGTACGCTAGGACAAGCTATCATTTAAAAATCCCACAATGGACAAATCTATTTTTCCCCTAAGGAAACGGAAGATGAGTGACACATGAATCAGAAATGATTTGTGCAGGTGTTAACCGACACTTTCTGAAAGCATCGCATATGCTCACATCTTCATTGTTTAACCTTTTTAATTATTTATATTTAACTTATTGATTACCCTTTAAACCAAAAGAGACATAATGAGAACACCCCCTCAAAAATAAATAAATAAATAAATAAACAATCAAATATAACATTTTGCAAACAATATCACGCTGATGATGATGATGATGATGATGATGATGATGATTAGAAGGTGATTTAATACTTTTCTGACTCGCGTCTGTACTGCTCAACACAGAATTCTCAATATATCAAAAGTGTTTTTGTTTTTTTGTTTGCTTTTATTGATCACCAAAAATTCCACCATGCAGCTGCATGTCTGCAACTGCTCCAGTTCTTAGCTGCACAGCTGGTGGTATTACTGGTATTATTACCAGTATGGTAATATTACCAGTATTACCATGCTCTTCTCTTAAACACTGGGTGGTGGAAATACCTGCTTTCCTGTCTTATTTAAGGCTATTGGTTCTGAATGATTAAATTGTATATGATGATATTTTAAACGAGAAAATTGCACACAGGAAAAAATCCATATAGCATAAACTTATGTAAAACCTATTTTGTTGCCTGCTTATCCAGTATTGACCACAATTACTGTAGTTTGTATATATAGTTGCATATATAGTATACTGTATATGCAGTTCTCAACCATAACATCACAACATAAAACATTATGCCCAGTATTGTGTAGGTTCCGCTTGTGTCACCTGAGCAGCTCTGGCCCCTCGGGGTGTTTTTTATTTAGCAGTGAGTAAATTCAGTCCGGAACGTAATCCATCTACATGTAGTTACATGTGAACCAATGTCCTAATCAACCAATCACTAAAAAGTATTGTTCAAAAAAAATTTTAAAAAAAAAACAATCACAGACCACCCCATAAAAAAGCTGATCAAAAATATTTGCCCTAAAATATTTTTTCCATCTGTAACCATTTCCTAACTGTAACTATAACTATTATATACTATTAATAACTACTCACTTTTCCTGCTTCTTTTTCTCTACGTTCTAGATAGAACAGTGACATTTTGTAAACACTTTTTTTTTTTTTTTGGTCGTTTGTAGTGTCATGACCAAACGACTTCTATCTGCAAAAAAATAAGATGGAATCTGTTCATTTCTATTCCTCATATAACTTTATTTTATTCTGTCCTATCCTGGGTATCTTCAGAAAATCTTCCTTCACAAAACATTTTGATATGCAAATGACCAAATGAATATGCAAATTAGATCATCTGGTGACTCCGGGGTGACTTTTTGAGCATGCATCAACTTGTTTAGTTAGAAAAGTTGCCAGCACTGTTTAGGATGACTAATAGTTCAAAGGTGGTGTTTTTCACTAAATCTGTTGTTACCATAGGATTGTTCAGATAGCGCGAGTGTTACTCATCACATCTGATATGAAGAGCTGAAAACAGTGTCCTTTATGGATGAATCTACCGGTGTCTGGGGAAGAGGCTGATGCAATGAATGCAGTGTGTGTGTGTGTGTGTGTGTGTGTGTGTGTGTGTGTGTGTGTGTGTGTGTGTGTGTGTGTTGATGGTTAAAGCCATCAGAAACTCCAGCTTACTTTTGTGTGCCACATATGAGACCAGGAAACCGCAGTGTGGACTAATGTCACAACATGGATGCGTTTTCAGCATCCACACAGTCAATCACTTGATGAAATCATACGTACTCACAAACAAAACCCAAAATACACCCGTGTGTTTGTGCGTCTGTGCAAAGCACCAAAAACAAGAGAGTGTGACCGAAGCAGATGGTAAAAGTGAGAGAGACAGAGAAATCTGCTAGCATATGCACAGTTAAAGCAGGAGCCTCTCATGGATCTTTCTCAACCTGCAAGCAAACCTGGCAGAAAAGGTTTGTTAGGAATGCAGAGCACACTTAAGTGAGGTTCAAGACAAGCAAACAAGCCTATCCATCAGGAGGTGCTCTCGGTACATTATTAATTATCCAATTAAGCCACTGACCCATGCACACGCTCGGAAATAAAGCTGCCGGCCTACAATGATACAGTAGGTACTGTTCATCTTTCTATACATTTTATGTTTACTGAGGAAATTAAATGTATACCCATGATTAACTTTTACAGTAGTGGTCTTTAAGGATTATTTGTTATGCGTTGATTACTTTTAAAAGGTATATACAGACTAAATGTCAAAATAAAAACATATTCCATTAATGGACAAGGCAAAGTCAGGTGTTTTTTTTTTTTCTTAGAGTCATTTTAGACTAGTGGTAGGCACAGTGGCTGAAAGGTTCGTACGGATGCTTCACACTTTCACTAGGGGCTTCTTGCATTTAGTCTGTGGGCATGGAGTGTGCATTTTATTCTTGTGTTTTGTTGGTGTCCTTCTCACAGTCCAACCATGCGCAGGCTGTTTGGCATTTAAAAATTGCCTGGAATGTATGTGTGTGTGTGTGTGTGTGTGTGTGTGTGTGTGTGTGTGTGTGTGCGCACCTGTACGTTGAGTCCTCAGTAACGTAACTTCCCCTATCCATTATACTACTACTACTACTGGTGCTGCTAGTGCTGCTTCTTATAATTATAATAATAATAAAAATAATATATCACAATTATTTTGTGTGGCACACTGACTCCAAGTTTTATATATATATATTCTTATTATTAATCCCATCCCAGGAAACTTTGGGCACAAGGCGGGGAACACCTTGGACAGAGTAACCCACAGTGAGAACATGCAAAATCCCTGCATACAGACCCGTGGCAGGAATCGAACCCTCAACCCTGGAAGCGCAAGGCCACAGTGCTAACCACTAAGCCACCTTGCTGCTGTATTGTGAGCGGTAGGAGAAAATAATTAGCTTACTTTGGTCAGAATTGGGATACAGCGGTCCCTCGGCATACAAATTTAATATGTTCTTAAGGCAAAATTCGTTTCGCAAAACACTTTTCTCACAATGATATGAATGCAAATAATCCAGCAATCCAAAAATGTTCAACAATATTACCCATTTCCAACACTGTAATTATATTTTTGCATGTAAAAACTATCAAAACATTTAGTAAAATAAAAAATAAATAGACATTACATATCAATTAACCTTAAGTTATGATTCCTCGTGGCAAAAAACGGAACTTGCTGCGGTCTTTGATAGCATTCCTTGGAACTCGTGATGCGATGTCTTCACTAAATCTTGCAATAAATGCAAAATAAATGCAAAAACAATTGTACACAAACTTAGGCGTTCGGCTCGGCGTATGCCGAATATGCTTCACAAATTTCTTGCAAAATGTTCAGGTCTTAAGGTTTGCCGAGGTACCTCTATACTGATAAAATCGTGATGTTTACAAAATCAAAAAGCAAACCGAACCGGGACCGAGGTATCGTAATAATATCGTATCGGGAGATCCCTGTTGATTCCTATCTCTAGTGTATGCATGTATGTATGTGTGTGCGTGGTGTATGATTAGTAAAAACTCACCCAGTACAACACACACAGCTGCATGCCTCCTGGCCGGTAAAACGCCTCCGACTCCCATCCTAAAGCGATATTTTCACCCCGATGACAAGTTTGTCTAGTCTTCCTTTCCGCACAAGTTATTCGTTACTCGGTGTCTATGCTCTGTAAAACATGTTTGCGGAGAGAACGCAGCGGCTTCGCACTCTGCGCAGGTCACTCTGAGACCCAGAGTTACAGCTGGGAGGAAGAACAGCGACCGACCCTGCGCGTGCGACAGCGCGAGCCAGCGAGCGAGCGAGCGATCCAGAGCGCGAGACGAAACCAATCTACATTCTGTCCTGAAGTGTTTCAGTCCAAAACGAGTCCAGACTCTTCAATGACGTAAAAAAAAGGAGTCCGGTTTATACTGGGTAAAATAATAATTGTAAAAAATAAAAAATAAAAAACACACACACACAGTAGATCCAGAACCGTCGGGAAAACCGGTGCGCTGACCGGAGCGCGAGCGTATTTGTGTGCGCGTGTTGGAGCGCGCGTGCGAGCGAGCGCGTGCGGGTGTGGAGAGAGAGAGAGAGAGAGAGAGAGAGAGAGAATAAAGCTGCAACACACACAAACACACGCACGCACATTCCACTGGCATTATACAAGTATTGCAGCTATTATTATGCCATGCTCACACCTAACTCTAACCCTGGCCTTTACCTTTTCACTGACTCATTATGCATACTTAGCTTTTTCTATATTTATTGCATTGCTGATTTTTGTCATTTCATTGCTTTGCAGGTGAACTAACTGCTGAAACAATCATATCAACACGTATCACTGAATTGACTGGAATCAAAAAGTGAGAAGTAGCAATTGACTTGCTTTTTGTCTTCCAGCCTGTGCAGACACAAAGCATTTACATAAGCAAAATTACATTTTTACATACAGGTAAGCAAAGAGGGCCTTCTTTTCTTGCACACGCAAATTCTTTTCTCCGTCCTACCACATTCATGCCTTAACAATGGACATAAGTTTGTGGGCACCTCACTGCAACACTCATACAGTATGTCTTCGTTCAACATCTTATTTCTGAGATGAGGATCTGCTTTACATAATGATGGGAAGACTGTTGCATCGTCTCAGGGTCGTGCCCATACATCCAAGTTTTGTTACGATTTGTAATGATCCTCAACATGAAGGACGGATCATCCACGGCATGCTGATGGAAGTCTTGACAGATTTCGACGTGATCTTCCTTGTGCTCCTGGGTCAGCAGCCTGGGAACGAACTTGGCAGCTACACAGCTGCATGTTCAAATCATACGTGAGGATTGCCTGGACTGTTCTGTATGACATACTGACAATGGCTACAATGTTACGGATTAAGTTCTGTGATCATCATGCACAGGTTGCCGAATGGTTTCGACATTGTCGGAGGGTGAGCTTGTTGAAGGTCTTCCTGATCTCTCATTGTCTTCCAGTGATGGTTTGCTGCTCTTAAAGCACTCGTACCCCTTAAAACACCTTGAAAAACTCATTGCAGCAAACTTTCTGAATCATGTCAAATGTCTCTGTGACAGATTTGTCCAGTTTCACACAGAATTTCACATTTGCTCTTTGTGCATTACCATGTCTGCTATTTCATCATGGACAGCACGTTAGAACAAATCAGCATGATAGCATCAGTTATAGCACCAGTTGCACAGCTTTCGATGTACACCGGTTGATGTCTTTTGGCACACTGACTTATCGAGGTCGGTGCTCCCTCTGATTGTTCGTGCAGCCTTGTGGTGCCATATCTCGATGTGTTACAAAAGTGGTCTCAAAACGTTTTGATATCACCTCATATAGCAGTATATGCCATCATAAAAACCTCCACTCTTCTGAGAAGGCTCTCCACTAAATTTAGGAGTAATAGTGAGATCAGATGACGAGGTCCTGGGTGCAGTTGGTGTTCCAGTTACGCTAGAAGGTGTTCATTGGGTTTGAGGTCAGGAGCTCTTCACTCCTCTTTTGAATGAATCCTAGAGCTTGTGTTGGTCGCAGGGTTATTGGAACAGGTTTAAGCTCCTTAGCGCCATGAAAAGGTCTGCTTTTTGTATATGCTTCCACTAGATAATATCAGTCAGAAGCATGACATTCTCATCCCGCTCACTCTTTCCCTGGCAATTATCCGTCTGCTGCTGGCTAATATCCCAGTATGGGTTAAATTTGCACAAGAAAACAGACACTGGTCTTTCTTTATTTTTTTAAACCTACCCTTAAATCCAAAAACAGTTCAAACCATATCACAATATTAGTCACACATCCATTTTGTCTCAATCTGAGTGTCTGATGTTCTATGTTGTGTATAATAACAAATAAATGTGTTGTCTTTCGCATGTGTATGGCTACAGAACACAACAGAAGATAGTTCCTAGTCTGCTTATCAGTAAAAAGAAAAGCTGAATCACATCACCACAGGTTTCGCCTCCCACCACTGACTCCCTGTCCTTTTACAGGATCCATATTTTATTAGATTTTCTCAGGGAGGTTATATTTTGGATCGTTGTCTGGTTACAGGATTATCTCACATTCACTTTCCTAAAAACCCTTTAATAGATGTGTTACTGAATGCAAGTGTTTAAGGATACTTAGAACTTAAAATGTTATCCTTTCAAACTCATTCGGTCGATGCTTAAACCCAGGAATAGACAAAGGCTTTGGAGCCAGGGATACCATCCATCCATCCATCCATCCATCCATCCATCCATCCATCAATCATCTATTTTTATCTAGGCCAAATCAGGATCACAGTAGTAACAGGAAAAGCAGAGATGGACAGACATCCCTTTATTAGGGTTATATCAATAACCATAATATAAGTTTCATAATTGAAAAAAAAAGTTTACCCCAAGTTACAGTATGTATTACACACTCAGTCAGAGCTGAAGCATCAGTAATGAAGCCTCTGTCCCCCCCTGCTGGGAGCTCATGGCATCTGATGGCACTCTACTTGATGTGACCTGATGGCTCACTCTTAATTCAATTATTACATTAACATTCTACATCATTTAACTAAGAATGAGAGAGAATAGCGTAAAAAAAAGATCATTTTGTTTCCTAAGCCCTTATTCTACATCTTAGTCTTTTCAAAGCATGGTTTTACATTCCCCCCCACCGTAGTTGCTATGACAACAATCGTTGATAAAGTACACTTTCAATCCATGGTAAAAAAGTTTTAAAAGCTTGAAACCATAATCCTGGCACTCTACCATTGTGTATACTTGTATATTAAATAATAATGACCTTTAAGCAGGCACATACGCACACACACACACACCATCCAGCAAACGTTGTGTTCCATTAGAGGTGGCTATTTATAAGCAAGATCTATGCTTGTAACATAACAGAATACAAACATCAGCCTATATTAATTACAGACCTTGACCGGGTGAATGTAATATAACAGTGGTAACCTGTTTAAGGTATCTCTTAGCTATGAGTATTTTATGTACAAGCCATGGACACAACTGGTAATCTGTTGTTTGATTTAATCTACCTTTATTTCAGCTGTTATAATGCAGAAAATACCAGGGAAATATGACCCTACCTGATATTTACAGTATTTTCCCTGTATAGATGGAGACGTAGATCCTCTGCCATTCATCCACCCCAAGTAACTGCTGTATTCTTACCAGGAGCACAGTGGATCTGGAGCCAGGAATATTCCTGGATGTCAGTCAATACATCCGTGATTGGAAGCCAAACAATTGCAAAGCACCATGCACACACAATACTACACTCATAAGCACCGAGGGGCAATTTAGCCAAGGCCAATCTATCCACATGCATGTTTTTTGGTAAGAAACCAAAGACATGTGGTCACAGACTGCATCCTGAGCTTGGGATTCAACCAGAAAGCCTGAGGCAGCAATGCTACCCACTGCACCATAATAAGACAGAATCTTCGTCTTTGCCTTACTTTATATGAAATATGAAACCATATATAACAATTGAGAGCAACAATGAGTGGGCCCAAGCACCCTGCGCCATCGCCACCTGGGCACATGCATTTAAAGGGTACATACTAATACCATTATGATGTCATTTTAGAAAAGAGGGAATTTTATGTTTCGATCTCCAAAAAGCCCCGGATGCTGGGGAAAAAAAAACAAACAAACATTGTGCTATGATATCCCTCAATATAATGTCACACAATGTTATTAACCACTTTTCAGCATACTGTAAGTTTAAGGCATCATCAAAGTTGACCCGTTTGAGATATCAAAAATCCCTGCACAGTTTTGCATCCTCAATGTTTTGAGATCACAAAGACTCGGTTTGTTGGCAACTGTATAAATTCCCAAGGAGGAGTATATCCAAATCCAAAATAACTGACTTCCTGTTGAATGGAGCCCCTGACATGCAATGCGAAAGTTGTTCAGCTCAGCGAGATCTAAATGTCTACTGGGTTTTGTATGTATATTATACATACTGTATGTACTGTGTAAGTACTGTAATATACAGAGCTAGCATTAAGCACATCTCTGTAAGATAGCGGATCATGGTTAAATATGCAATAAACATCGGTACCATGAAGTACAGTACCAGTGCCAGTAGTATCATGTGCATGTCAGTAAAATATGATAGACCATAGTTATATTTCCCAAGGGTTCAGTATTTCAGCTCACAGCCTAACAATCTGTCATTATCTGGAGTCTTATATTTCTCTCTCGCAACTCTGGACTTTAATCTTCCGAATCTTGTTTCTAAAGTCAAAATGCCGTGTTTTCATTACTTAGCTGTCTGTTCTGTGTTTCGCTGTCATTTCTTGTCTATTTTTGTGCTCGAATAATTTCAGGCTATCCTCCAATGTCTGATGCATTACTAATGGCCTAGTGTCATCTTCTATTTCTACTTTGATCGCTGAGGCAGAACATTTAACTTTCCCTTTTAAACCCTTTAAAACAAAAACAAACAAAAGTAAGTAAATAAATAAATAAATCATTCTGTAAATTCCCCCTTAATTCATCATGGCGTAGATTAAACTAGGTGCTAGAAAACATTCCTTGGAGATTCTGGCCCATATTGACATAAAAACATCAAACCGTTTATACAGCATAATGTGAATCTCACGTTCCACCACATCCCCAAAGATGCTCTATTAGATTGACATCTGGTGATCGAACTCATCATCAAGGTGAAGATACCAGTATGAGATGATGTTAGCTTTGTGACAGGGTGCGTTATGTTGCAGTCATAAAGGGATGGACGCGGGTCAGCAACAGTACTCGGGTACGCTGTGGCATTTAATTGGTACCAATCTCCTCCATACCATTACAGCACCAACAGCAGCCTGAATCGTTAATACAAGGCAGGATGGATACATCATTTCATCATGTTTACCTAAAGTTTTGACCCTACAATCCACTTATGCCACATCAGAAATCAGAGATTCATCAGACCAGGCAACATCTTTCCAATCTCCTGTTGTTCAGTTTTGGTGATCCCATGTGAATGTTGAACTTGTTGTGTGTTCAGATATACTCTATGACGTACCTCAGTTGTAACGAGATGATTTGAGTTACTGTTGCCTTTCTATCAGCTCAAACCCTTCTCAAAATTCTCATCTGGCATCAACAGGGCATTTTTACTGCTGCTCAGTGGAGATTTTCTTTTTAAAATCATTCTCTGTAAACCCTAGAGATGGTTTTATGTGAAGATCCTAGTAGATCAGCAATTTCGGAAATACTCAGACCAAATCATCTTGACCATGTCTACTGTACATCCCTAAATGCATCGGGTTGCTGCCATGTGATTGGCTGATTAGATATTTGCATTAAATAGCAGTTATGCACAATAATGACAGCTAACATATGCTCATAATAGAAGTCTCCCACCAAGGTGACCTTAGTACATGAGAAACATGGGACTGATTACCTGATCCCAATGTGTAGATGTTTGTATCCTCAGCTCAAAACCTAACCAAGGGCTAGCCCCAACCTGCAGAAAAACCAGTGCAGCTGATAGAAAGGCACCACAACACCCAGTATTGGACCCAGTAGGCAAAAAGCCCAAGACTGCTGATCCTAATCTGATAATGCACTCATGGGATGCACCGGACAAACAAGTCCAGTCTATAGAGGCCCCAGCATGCAACCCACAACACCCAAAGAATCCACTGCCAACGTCCTGGTGCCAGCACTACTGTACAGCACACCCACAGAGATCTTGTGAAGTCAGGCATCGAGGAGCCAGAGCTGCTCCACAGGCACAAGGGGATCCCACACAGGCTTTTCAGTGTGATGCTCTGGCTGTGGGTGAACTGAACCCAACCTCTTCCGTAAATTTAGTTGTTTACCTTAAATCCTCCAAACAAACATTGATCAAGAAATCCGACCTTGACCCCAGCAACTTTTTTTTCAAAGTCAATAGTAATATATCTAAATATTTATTTCCTATATTACACAGACTAACTGCAGTATAGTTTTTATGAATAAAAAAAAAAGTTTTGAATATTTACAAAGATCTACTGTAGGTTTTAGAATATTTCCTACTTACAACACATAAATGTCCATCCCTATTGCTTCTGTACATTCTCCTCCCACACTTTTGTCATCTTTCCATGAACACGCTTCGATACAGCACTCTGCGAGCAGCCAGCCCGTTCAGAGACGACCTTCTGTGTCTTACCTTCCATGTACAGGATGTCGACCATCTTCTAGACAACTGTCAAGTCTGCTATACAGAGAAGTGCACAATATTTATATGTACAAGCAGTAATTAACTCGAAATCAAGTGTTCGAATATTTTGAAATACTGAATTGATTTTTTTTTTCAATCATTGTGATCATTGAAATTAAAACAGCAAAAAAGGCTAGAAATATTCATTTTACACGTAATGAATCTAGAATAGTAAAGTATCAGAGCTTTTTAGAATATTTGAATAATCTGAGATGATCTGTACATCAGTCAATGTTAAAGTCTATTAAAATCTTAAAAAAAAAAAAAAATCAATGCATTTTTAGTTTCACTTTTTTTTCATTGTTTGAGAAATGCCAGGATTATCCAGAGAATGACTGACTGTGTTCCCTCCAATATTTATTGGATCAACTATTCTGTATAAACAATATGCGATCACCTGTGGTTGTCCGGCTGCAGTATTGGTATTTTATTGAATCCATGCCTGGCACTGAATCTGCTGTGTTCCTGATATTCACAGGAACTTGTTCACAGAAATGCAATTCTGGCCGAACTTCCTAAATAAAAGGACATATTTCCCTCCAAAAACCAAAAGAGTTGTACATCATTTCTATCCATCGCACATACAGTAAGAAATCAAGAGCTAAAGTTTACGGTCATATAGTGAGATCAGAGCTCAGGATTAAATCATCTCTCAGCTCAATTTGTGTGTAGGACTTCTTCTTCCTCATACTTTCATTTTAAATGACAAAAAAACAAAACAAAAAAAAAAAACAGTAGTGTTAAAATACATTTTTACTTGGAGAACAAGCTAAGTCAGACATGACAGAATGACAACAAAAGATGCTCTAAGGTTCTTCAGAGTAAATAAATGATGTACATCAGTACAGGGATATCTAAAGAAGTCAGAAATATATCTACAGGGTGGAACAGCGTGCTCTTACAGGACAGAGAGAGAGAGAGGGGGAATAAATTAAAGACGGGAGGCTTAAGAAACTACCACAGTTGTGAGGATTTGACGAAGCTGATAGACATGAAAACACAACATTTAATGAAAAAAAAAAATGATACAGTCTTAGAGCAATACATATCAAAATTATTTCAGCATCTAGTGATATTTCAATGTTTTTTTTTTCTCCAGCTAATCTTCTAGGTACAGATGCAAGAGGCGTGACCTGGATTACAGACGGTATGACAACGAGACGCCCGAAAGGTGGCGATGACCAACACAGCTTGACGCTTTCTCTAGCTTAGCTAGGTTATGTACAGTGCTAGCTAGCATTCAGTCCTCACAGTCTCAGCGTTCACAGTCCCTATAAACAGTGTCGTGACTAAATGACGATTATCGTTATGTACCGCTAGTGCTACTGTACATTTCCCGTGAATTGTCGTGGTGAATCAAAAGCAGTTGGATTAATAAAGAAAAATATAGATTTATACGGTAACAAACTATAAATGTAACATCTGTAACATACACTGTTAAAATAAGGCAGGCCACAACGCAACTACAAAAATAAAACCAACACTGTGTGGTAGTGTGGATTAAAAAAATAATAATTATAATCATAAAATTGGCTCAATACCACAAAATTTGAATGTTGTCCAGTACTACATATTTTTCTCTATCCAGTTTGTACTGAAGTGTTTAAAAACTTACACTGAATACTGAACACTAAATGTCTTGTACCACAAGAAGCCAAAGGTAAAATTGAAAGAGAGAGAGAGAGAGAGAGAGAGAGAGAGAGAGAGAGAGAGAGAGAGGAGAGAGGGAAAAAAAAGTATTAGTACTACTGTATAAATTAAAGGTTTCAGTGTCAGGGCTCCACAGTGGCGTAGAGCGGGTTGCACTTTTCACAGTGAAGTAACAGGAGGATGTGGGAGAACAGCAGAGGGCAGAGCAGCATCACGGCTCACGAGTCCTCAGAGAGTCACTGTGATGAGAATAGCGGGAAAGAAGCGTCGACTCCTGCGTCCTGCCTTATTATTACAGCGCAAGATCGAAGTGCGGCGCCGGAGGCGGGTCCTGATATCATGGCTATTCTTGTACATGCGCTCTTTCGAGTCTCTGCGCTGGAACACCCGCAAGCAGGGTTCCTCTGGAATGTTTGGGGGAACAAATAAAAAAATAAAAATAAAAAAAAAGGTAGTCAATACTGCTGGACGTGAGTTTCTTAGAGTTCAGTGGTGAGTAGGCCCCTCGGTCTGTGGTTGTTCCTTGGAGGGTGAGCCACAATGCTGAACACACAAACAACAGAACCATGACACAATAATAACACACATGCATTCAATGATGATGTAAAAGACAAAGTTTTCCATTTATATCAACTCTCTATATATATATAAACGAATTCTTCATTCTGATTGGTTAAAAGGTTGCGTTTCATTTTCTATTAAAGTACTAAATATTGTAGCTCTAATCAGTTTTTATGATTATGGGGTCGCTCCAGGATGTTGTAATTTCCACAGCAGGTCAATCACGGAGCTTTTTAAAGGTGGACACATAATACCTGGGGGTATAACTAAATGTTATATAACATACATTGACATTTCTATGTAATTATTTCCATAATTTACAATTTATGGAACCTACTCAGATGTTGACGCTTTCACTAGAACGGCTTATATTAAAAAAAAATAAAATACAAGAATTAACAGACACTATTAAAATGTATACACTATTATGTAAGAACATACAGGCTATTATAAAATAAAGAAATAAACAGACACACTCCTTATCCTTGTAGTACGTCAATGAAGTGCCTAAGAGGTGTTAGTAATGTCGTTAAGCAGTCAGTGAAGTGCTGTTGTTATTACATCCTTATTAAATTCTTCGCTGCGTCCTGCTTTAACCTGGTCATCACCAGGCTTTTTCTTTGAAAAAAAAAAAACATCAAGAGAGACGATACTGCCCTACTGGCCCTTTCTGGTTTCTCTTACTTTCCTGTCTGAAAAGTATCTAAAGTTCTTCTGCGGTCACCTGATTATTATTATTATTTTTTTTTTTTTTTGAGGATGGAGTGGTAACGTGGCTCAGTGTGACAGGGTTGTGCAACTGTGTATGATTCAACACGAATTAAAGTAATCTACTTCACAGGGTGTGTAACATATTGTTAGATTTCCTTTTTGACCGTTTCTTTACTTTACAACATTTCAAATATAGTACAGCGATAACTGGATTTATTTATTAATTTGTTTGTTTGTTTTTTACTATAACCAAACATTAGGTTGTTACATTTTATTTAAATTTCTGTATTATAAGAATACATTTGTGGACGTGCGATTGATTAAAAACTCACCGCACCACTGCATTACCATATATTCAAGTTATGTTTCTTAAACCTCATTAGGAGAAACTAGCCACACTAGGAGTTAGATGTGAACCTTGCTGCTACACGGCAATGACAAGGACCGAGACAAACCTGGTGGCAATCACGTTATGAGTGTGAGAAAGACGCGGGAGCGGGGCAGGAGCGCCCCCTGTGCTATGCTGCGCTGCCGTCTTTACTCTGTCAAGCTCTAGGAGGCCGTTAGTAAAGGTGCCGGTCTGCTAGAAAAGGGAAGAGAGAGATGTGAAAGGGGTCACTATGTTCACTATGTGTGAGCTGAAAAGTGAGAAGCATACTAGATGACAAGATGAATACAACAAAAAAGTGCACAGATGCTTCCTAAGACATTGTTTTAAGTAATTAATTGTGTCAGTAAAGAAATCACTTTAAAATAGTGTACACACAGTACAGACACCCCTTCTCATTCAAAGAGTTTCCTTTCTTGTGTTCTTTATTGTGTTCTTTAGCCCAAATGCGTCTCTTCTGCTTGTTGCAGTGGTTTCCTAGCAGATCTTCTACCATGAAGGCCTGATTCACACAGTCTCCTCTTAACAGTTGTTCTAGAGACGTGTCTGCTGCTAGAACTCTGTGTGCCATTGACCTGCTCTCTGATCTGAGCTGCTGTTAACCTGCGGTTTCTGAGGCTGGTGACTCGGATGAACTTATCCTCCGCAGCAGAGGCGACTCTCGGTCTTCCTTTCCTGGGCCGGTCCGCATGTGAACCAGTTTCTTTGTAGCGCTTGATGGTTTTTGTGACTGCACTTGGGGACACTTTCAAAGTTTTCCCAATTTTTCGGACTGACTGACCTTCATTTCTTAAAGTAATGATGGCCACTCGTTTTTCTTTACTTAGCTGCTTTTTTCTTGCCAGAATACAAATTCAACCTCTTTGTATGAGAAGGTGTGTCCAAACTTTTGGTCTGTACTGTATAGAAAACATGTATATAAAAAAGAAATTGTATATATTTTGTATATATATATATATATATA